>CM039675.1:514921391-515147480 GCA_022496015.1 Hordeum marinum
GGAGATACGATGGAAGGGTGGGGCGTGCGGGCACCGTTAGTTAACTAGGTTTACCTCTTTGTCGTCCGCTAGCGGACGGCAAAGAGGTGGGGTGGTGGGCCAATTCAGTACTGCCGTCAACTAGGCCCCACCCCAACTCTTTGCCGTCCGCTTCGAGCTAGCTGATGGCAAAGGCACTCTTTGCCGTCTGACAGCAGACGGCAAAGAGCTGGCGGACGGCAAATTGTCTGATTCCAGTAGTGGAGACACCTCTACGGTCAATAACCAATAGCGGGACCTGGATGCCCATATTGATTCCTACATATTCTACGAAGATCTTTATCGGTCGAACCTCTATGTCAAGGATTCAGTTAATCCCGTATGATGTTCCCTTTGTTCTTTGGTATGTTACTTGCCCAAGATTCGATCGTTGGTATCTCCATACCTAGTTCAACCTTGTTACCGGCAAGTCTCTTTACTCGTTCCGTAATACAAGATCCCGTGGGTAACACTTAGTCACATTGCTTGCAAGGCTAATTGTCATGTCGTATTACCGAGTGGGCCCTAAGATACCTCTCCGTCAAACGGAGTAACAAATCCCAGTCTTGATCCATGCCAACCCAACAAACACCCTCAAAGATACCTGTAGAGTACCTTTATAGTCACCCAGTTACGTTGCGACATTTGATACACACAAGGCACTCCTCCGGTGTCCGTGAGTTGCATGATCTCATGGTCGTAGGAACATATACTTGACATGTAGAAAACTTTGACCATCTTTGATCAACGAGCTAGTCTACTAGAGGCACACTAGGGACAAAGTGTTGTCTATATATCCACACAAGCAATGTATTTCCAATCAATACAATTATAGCATGGATAATAAACAATTATCATGAACAAGGAAATATAATAATAAACACTTTATTCATCGCCTCCAGTGCATATTTCCAACAGTCTCCCACTTGCACTAGAGTCAATAATCTAGTTCACATCACTATGTGATTTACATTGTAATGAATCGAACACCCATGCAGTTCTGGTGTTGATCATGTTTAGCCCTTGGAAGAGGTTTAGTCAACGGGTCTGCAACATTCAGATCCTTGTGCACTTTGCAAATATTTATGCCCTTCTCCTTGATGTAATCATGGATGGAATTGAAGCGTCGCTTTATGTGTCTGGTCCTCTTGTGAAACCTTGGTTCCTTGGCCAGAGCAATGGCACCAGTGTTGTCACAGAATAGAGTCATTGGATTCGGTGCATTGGGCACTACTCCAAGATCTGTCATGAACTGCTTCATCCAGACACCTTCCTTCGCTGTCTCCAAGGCTGCGATGTACTCCGCCTCGCATGTAGAATCGGCTATCACGCTTTGCTTGGAACTGCACCAGCTTACCACTCCCCCGTTGAGAATAAATACGTATCCAGTTTGCGACTTAGAGTCATCTGGATCAGTGTCAAAGCTTGCATCGACGTAACCCTTTACGACGAGCTCTTCATCACCTCCATAAATGAGAAACATTTCCTTAGTCCTTTTCAGGTGCTTAAGGAAATTCTTGACCGCCGTCCAGTGCTCCATTCCAGATCTCTTTGAAACCTTCCGGACATACTTATGGCAAGGCTAACATCGGGTCTTGTGCACAGCATTGCATACATGATAGAGCCTATGGTTGAAGCATATGAGATGACACTCATCTTCTCTGTACCTTCTGTAGTCACTGGGCATTGAGTCTTACTCAACTTCACACCTTGTAACACAGGCAAGAACCCCTTCTTGGACTGATCCATTTTGAACTTCTTCAAAACTTTATCAAGGTATGTGCTCTATGAAAGTGCTATTAAGCGTCTCGATCTATCTCTATAGATCCTAATGCCTAATATGAAAGCAGCTTCTCCTAGGTCCTTCATTAAAAAACTCTTGTTCAAATATTCCTTCACGCTTTCCAGCATTTCTATATTGTTTCCAATCAGTAATATGTCATCCACATATAATATTAGAAACTCTATAGAGCTCCCACTCACTTTCTTGTAAATACAAGCTTCTCCATAAACTTGTATAAACCCAAACGCTTTGATCACCTCATCAAAGCGCTTATTCCAACTCTGAGATGCTTGCACCAGTCCATAAATAGATCGCTGGAGTTTGCAAACTTTGTCAGCATTCTTTGGATCGACAAAACCTTCTGGTTGCATATATACAACTCTTCCTCAAGGAAACCGTTGAGGAGCGCTGTTTTGACATCCATCTGCCAAATTTCATAGTTGAAATAAGCAGCTATTGCTAACATGATTCTGACGGACTTAAGCATCGCTACGGGTGCGAAGGTCTCATCGTAGTCAACTCCTTAAACTTGTGAAGAATCCTTTGCCACAAGTCGAGCTTTATAGACAGTGACATTACCGTCTGCGTCCGTCTTCTTCTTAAAGATCCATTTATTCTGAATGGCCTTTCGCCCTTCAGGTAATACTTCCAAAGTCCATACTTTGTTTTCATACATGGATCCCATCTCAAATTTCATGGCCTCTAACTATTTCTCAGAATCCGGGCCCATCATCGCTCCTCCATAGCTCGTAGGTTCATTGTTGTCCAACAACATGACCTCCAAGACAGGGTTGCCGTACCACTCAGGAGCAGTACGCGCCCTTGTCGACCTATGAGGTTCAATAGTAACTTGATCCGAAGCTTCATGATCATCATCATTCACTTCCTCCTCAACTGTCGTAGGCTTCACAGAAACATCTTTCTGCACTGCGCTACTCTCTGGTTGAAGTAAAGGTTCAATAACCTCATCAAGCTCTATTTTCCTCCCACTCAATTCTTTCGAGAGAAACTCTTTCTCAAGAAATGTTTCGTTCTTAGTGACAAACACTTTGCCTTCGGATCTGAGATAGAAGGTATACCCAACTATCTCTTTCGGGTATCCTATGAAGACGCATTTCTCCGCTTTGGGTTCCAGCTTTTCAGGCTGAAGCTTTTTGACATAAGCATCACATCCCCAAACTTTAAGAAACGACAACTTTGGCCTCTTGCCAAACCATAGTTCATATGACGTCGTCTCAACAGATTTCGATGGTGCCCTATTTAAAGTGAATGCAACTCTCTCTAATGCATAACCCCAAAACGATAGTGGCAAATCGGCAAGAGACATCATAGAATGCACCATATCTAATAAGGTTCGATTACGACGTTTGGACACACCATTACGCTGTGGTGTTCCAAGCGGTGTCAACTGTGAAACAATTCCATACTGTCTTAAGTGACTGCCAAACTCGCAACTCAAATATTCACCTCCTCGATTAGATTGTAGGAATTTGATCTTCTTGTTACGATGATTCTCAACTTCACTCTGAAATTGCTTGAACTTTTCAAACGTTTCAGACTTGTGTTTCATTAAGTAAATATACCCATATCTACTTAAGTCATCAGTGAAGGTGAGAAAATAATGATATCCACCGCGCGCTGCAACATTCATTGGACTGCACACATCAGTATGTATGATTTCCAACAAGTCACTTGCCCGTTCCATTGTTCCCGAGAATGGCGTTGTAGTCATCTTGCCCATGAGGCATGGTTCACATGTGTCAAGTGATTCAAAATCAAGTGACTCCAAAAGTCCATCAGCATGGAGCTTCCTCATGCGTTTTACACCAATATGACCCAAACGATAGTGCCACAAGAAAATGGTACTATCATTATCAACTCTACATCTTTTGGCATCAATGTTATGAACATGTGTATCATCACTATCAAGATTCAATATGAATAAACCCCTCACATTGGGTGCATGACCATAAAAGATATCACTCATATAAATAGAACAACCATTATTCTCTGATTTAAATGAGTAACCGTCTCGCAATAAACAAGATCCAGATATAATGTTCATGCTTAACGCATGCACTAAATAACAATTATTCAGGTTCATCACTAATCCCGATGGTAATCGAAGAGAGAGCGTGCCGACGGCGATCACATCAACCTTGGAACCATTTCCCACGCACATCGTCACTTCGTCCTTTGCCAACCTTCGTCTATTCCGTAGTTCCTGTTTTGAGTTGCAAATGTGAGCAACCGAACCGGTATCAAATACCCAGGCACTACAACGAGATCTAGTAAGGTACACATCAATAACATGTATATCATATATACCTTGTTTGTTGTTGGCCGCCTTCTTGTAAGCCAGGTACTTGGGGCAGTTCCGCTTCCAGTGACCAGTTCCCTTGCAATGAAAGCACTCAGTTTTTGGCTTCGGTCCATCCTTGGGTTTCTTTACAGGAGGAGCAACTGCTTTACCATCCTTCTTGGATTTACCCTTCTTGCCCTTGCCATTCTTCTTGAAACTAGTGGTTTTATTGACCATCAACACTTGATGTTCTTTCTGGATTTCGAACTCAACGACTTTCAGCATCGCAAACAGCTCGGCGACTGGCTTGTTCATCCCGTGCATGTTATAGTTCATCACAAAGCTCTTGTAGCTAGGTGGTAGTGATTGAAGAACTCTGTCAGTGATCGCCTCTGGCAGAAGGGGCATTCCCAACTCTGCCAGACGAGTCGAATACCTAGACATTCTGAGTATATGTTCACTGATAGACCCGTCCTCCTTTTTGCAAGCATAGAACTTATCGGAGGTCTCATACCTCTCGATCCGGGCATTCTTCTGAAAGATAAACTTTAACTCGTGGAACATCTCATATGCTCCATGATGTTTAAAACGTCTTTGAAGTCCCGTTTCTAAGCCATACAATATTGCACACTGAACTATTGAGTAATCTCCAAAACGTGCCTCCCAAGCGTTCTTAACGTCTTCGGATGACATGTCTTCGGGTTGGTCACCAAGTGGTGCATCAAGGACATATTATTTCTCGGAAGCCGTGAGGATAATCCTCGGATTACAGGCCCAGTCCACAAATTTACTTCCATCATCTTTCAACTTAGCTTTCTCTAGGAACACATTAAAATTCAGGGGTGCTACTGCGCGAGCCATTGATCTACAACATAAATATGCAAAGGTTACTTAGACTATTGTTCAAGATAATGAGTTTAGTTAATCAAATTACTAAAGCTCCCACTCAAATCGACATCCCTCGGGTCATCTGAGTGACACATGATCCAAATTCACCAACTCAAGTCTGATCATCACGTGAGTTGAGGTAGTTTCAATGGTGAACATCATCATGTTGATCATATCTACTATATGACTCATGTTCGACCTTTCGGTCTCTTGTGTTCCGAGGCCATGTCTATACATGCTAGGCTCATCAAGTTTAACCTGAGTGTTCTACATGTGCAACACTGGCTTGCGCCCGTTATATGTGAACGTAGAGTCTATCACACCCAATCATCACGTGGTGTCTCAACACGACAAACTTTTGCAACGGTGCACACTCGGGAAGAACACAATTCATCTTGAAATTTAAGTGAGGAATCACCTTATAATGCTACCGTCGTCCTAGGAAAAACAAGGTGCATAAAAGGATTAACATCACATGCAAATCATAAGTGACATGATATGGCCATGAACTTGTGCTTTTGATCTCCATCTTGAAAGCACTGGCATGATCTTCATCGTCACCGGCATGACACCATGATCTCCATCCTCTTGATCTCCATCAACGTGTCGCCATCGGGGTTGTCATGCCCACCATGCTTCTACTACTATTGCTACCGTTTAGCGATAAAGTAAAGCATTACATAGCGCTTAATGATTGACACGCAGGTCATACAATAATTAAAGACAACCCTATGGCTCCTGCCAGTTGCCGTACTCATCGACATGCAAGTTGTGATATTCTATACAACACCTGATCATCTCATACATCACATATATCTCATCATGTAATTGGCCATATCACATCACAACATACCCTGCAAAAACAAGTTAGACGTCCTCTAATTGTTGTTGCATGTTTTACGTGGATGCTACGGGTATCTAGCGACAACAATTCCCACCTACGCATAAACCACAATGGTGATACATAAGTTGCTTTTCAACATTCTCAAGGACCGCCTTTGTTGAATTCGATCCAACTAAAGTAGGAGAAACAGACACCCGCCATCCATGTTTGTGCAACGAAGTTACACGTCAGTCGATGGAACCGGTCTCTCATAAGCGTATGAGTAAGGTTGGTCCGGGCCGCTTCATCCCACAATACCGCTAAACCAAAATACGACCAAGGGAGGAAGCAATCTAAGCATCAACGCCCACAAACTTTTTGTGTTCTACTCGAGATCTCATCTACACATAGACGTAGCTCATGATGCCACTGTTAGGGAACATTGCATGGGAAACAAAAAATTTCCTACGCACACGCAAGATCTATCCATGGTGATGAACATCTACGAGAGGGAGAGTGGATCTACGGACCCTTGTAGATCGCTAAGCGGGAAGCATTAAGAAACACGGTTGATGTAGTCGAATGTCTTTGTGATCCAAATTGTCGAGCGTCCCGCGATCATATCACGATCCGTCCCGATCTAGCACCGAATGGACGGCACCTCCGCGTTCAGCACACGTACGGCTTGATGACGATCTCCGCCTTCTTGATCCAACAAGAGGGAGCGGAGAGGTAGACGAGTTCTCCGGCAGCACGAAGGCGTTGCGGCGATGGTGGTGGAGTAATTCCAGCAGGGCTTCGCCTAAGCACTGCTGAAACCGAGCTAGAGGAGAAACTACGAACTAGAGGAGAGGGTTGCACGTGGCTAAAAATCTATAGCAAAAAACCCTAAAACCTTTAGTATATATAGGAGGAGGAGAGGAAGAGGCTTGGCGCAAGGGCCAGCCCTTGGTGGCTTCGGCCGAAGTGGAGAGGAGGACTCCTTCTCCTCCACTCCTAGTAGGATTAGGACTCCTTCCTTATTTCCACCTTTTTTTTGCCTTTTTCCACCTTTTCCACTTTGGACTTTCTTCCCAGCCGCATGAGCCTTCTGTGGGACTTCGGCCAGCCCACTAAGGGCTAGTATTCATCCTCCCACATCCCATGTAGCCTCTTGGATCGAAATACTCTTCCCGATGGTCCCTCGGAACCCTCCCGCCACTCCCGGTACACTATCGATGAGTCCGGAACTTTTTCGGTGACCAAAACAGGACTTCCTATATATCAATCTTTACCTCCGGACCATTCTGGAGCTCCTCATGATGTCCAGGATCTCATCCGGGACTCCGAACAACCTTCGGTCACCACCATGCATAACTCTATACTACCGAAACGTCACCAAACCTTAAGTGTCCAGACCCTGTGGGTTCGAGAACTATGTAGACATGACTGAGACACCTCTACGGTCAATAACCAATAGCGGGACCTGGATGCCCATATTGATTCCTATATATTCTATGAAGATCTTTATCGATCGAACCTCTATGTCAAGGATTCAGTTAATCCCGTATGATGTTCCCTTTGTTCTTCGGTATGTTACTTGCCCGAGATCGATCGTCGGTATCTCCATACCTAGTTCAACCTCGTTACCGGCAAGTCTCTTTACTCGTTCCGTAATACAAGATCCCGTGGCTAACACTTAGTCACATTGCTTGCAAGGCTTATTGTCATGTCATATTACCGAGAGGGCCCTGAGATACCTCTCCGTCAAACGGAGTGACAAATCCCAGTCTTGATCCATGCCAACCCAACAGACACCCTCGGAGATACCTGTAGAGTACCTTTATAGTCACCCAGTTACGTTGCGACATTTGATACACACAAGGCACTCTTCCGGTGTCCGTGAGTTGCATGATCTCATGGTCATAGGAACATATACTTGACATGCAGAAAACTGTAGCAATAAACTGACACGATCATATGCTACGTTTGTTGGGGAACGTTGCATGGGAAACAAAAATTTTCCTACGCACACGAAGATCTATCCATGGTGATGAGCATCTATGAGAGGGAGAGTGGATCTACATACCCTTGTAGATCGCTAAGCGGGAAGCGTTAAGAAACGCGGTTGGTGTAGTCGAACATCTTCGCGATCCAAATCGCCGAGCGTCCCGCGATCACATCACGATCCGTCCCGCGATCCAATCACGATCCGTCCCGCGAACTCATCACGATCCGTCCCGCGATCTCATCACGATCCGTCCCGCGATCTCATCACGATCCGTCCCGTGAACTCATCACGATCCGTCCCGCGATCTCATCATGATCCGTCCCGTGAACTCATCACGAACCGTCTCGCGATCTTGATCATGGTCCTTCCGATCTAGCGCCGAACGGACGACACCTCCGTGTTCAGCACACGTGCAGCTTGATGACGATCTCCACCGTCTTGATCCAGCAAGAGGAAGTGGAGAGGAAGAAGAGTTCACCGGCAGCGTGACGGCGCTCCGGCGATGGTGGTGGAGCAATTCCGACAGGGCTTCGCCTAAGCACTGCGGAAATCCGATCTAGAGGAGCACCGGTGGAACGGGTAGCATGTGGTCGTAAAATCTAGTGCAAAACACCCAATACCACCAGTATATATAGGAGGGAGGGAGGTGGAGGGCTGGCGCAAGGGCCAAGGCCCCATAGGGTCGGCCGAACCTATTAGGATTGGAGAACTCTCCTCCAATCCTAGTAGGACTAGGATTCGTCCCTTTTTTTCCTTTTTCCACCTTTTCCTATTGGGTTTTCTTCTCCAGCCACATGGGCCTTGTGTGGGAGTTTCCACCAGCCCACTAAGGGCTGATATTCATTCTCCCACAGCCCATGAAGCCTCTTGGGTCGAAATACCCCTCCTGGAGGTCTCCCGGTACACTCCCGGCACTCCCGGTACACTATCGATGAGCTCGAAACTTTTCCGGTGACCAAAACAGGACTTCCTATATATGAATCTTTACCTCCGGACCATTCCGGAGCTCCTCGTGACGTCCGGGATCTCATCCGGGACTCCGAAAAAACTTCGGTAACCACCATACATAACTCTATACTACCGAAACGTCACCAAACCTTAAGTGTGCAGACCCTGCGGGTTCGAGAACTATGTAGACATGACCGAGACACCTCTACGGTCAATAACCAATAGCGGGCCCTAGATGACCATATTGGTTCCTACATATTCTACGAAGATCTTTATCGGTCGAACCTCTATGTCAAGGATTCAATCAATCCCGTATAACGTTCCCTTTGTTCTTCGGTATGTTACTTGCCCGAGATTCGATCGTCGGTATCTTCATACCTAGTTCAACCTCGTTACTGGCAAGTCTCTTTACTCGTTCCGTAATACAAGATCCCGTGGCTAACACTTAGTCACATTGCTTGCAAGGCTTTGTTGTGATGTTGTATTACCGAGTGGGCCCTGAGATACCTCTCCGTCACACGGAGTAACAAATCCCAGTCTTGATCCATGCCAACTCAACAGACACCCTCGGAGATACCTGTAGAGCACCTTTATAGTCACCCAGTTACGTTGCGACGTTTGATACACACAAGGCACTCCTTCGATGTCTGTGAGTTGCATGATCTCATGGTCATAGGAACATATACTTGACATGCAAAAAACAGTAGCAATAAACTGACACGATCATATGCTACGTTTGTAGTTTGGGTCTTGTCCATCACATCATTCTCCTAATGATGTGATCCCGTTTATCAAATGACATCTCATGTCCGTGGCTAGGAAACCTTAACCATCTTTTGATCAACGAGCTAGTTTGCTAGAGGCATACTAGGGACATGGTTTTGTCTATGTGTCCACACATGCATCTAAGTCTCCGATCAATACAATTATAGCATGGATAATAAACGATTATCATGAACAAGGAAATATGATAATAACTAATTTATTATTGCCTCTAGGGCATATTTCCAACAACGTTTATAGTTTGGGTCTTGTCCATCCCATCATTATCCTAATGATGCGATTCGTTATCAAATGACATCTCGTGTCAATGGCTAGGAAACCTTTACCATCTTTGATCAACGAGCTAGTCTACTAGAGCCACACTAGGGACAAAGTGTTGTCTATATATCCACACATGCAATGTGTTTCCAATCAATACAATTATAACATGGATAATAAAAAATTATCATGAATAAGAAAATATAATAATAAACACTTTATTCATTGCCTCTAGGGCATATTTCCATCAGTCTTCCATTTGCACTAGAGTCAATAATCTATTTTACATCACTATGTGATTTACATTGTAATGAATCGAACATCCATGCAGTTCTGGTGTTGATCTTGTTTAGCCCTTGGAAGAGGTTTAGTCAACAGGTCTGCAACATTCAGATCCGTGTGTACTTTGCAAATATTTATGTCCTTCTCCTTGATGTTTTTCACTGGTCTTCTTTTTTCTCTTTCCTACGATTTTCTTCACTTTTCTTTTTTGTTTATTTTGTCGGTTTTCATTAGTATGCATGTAAAACATTTGTTTAGGCCAGCCCACTATGGGTCGAGGTGGATCGCTCGCCATGCACATTCCCACTACGTTCTTGTTCAAAAGTTTGATCGGTCTACAGTTAACCGGTCAAATGTTGACTTTAGAAAAATAAATATATTTAGAAAAATCCTAAAAAATGTCAAAAATGAAAATTTCATGAATTTACTAATGTCATGGATTCATTCAAAAATGTCAAAAACTCAAAATAAGTCCATGAATTTGAAAAAAAATCATCAATATTTTTTTAAAATTACAAATTTGAAAGAAATTACATCAATTTTTAAAAACGTTTCATTTATTTTGAAAAAAAGTTCACAAATTTTAAAAAAGTTCACCAATTTAAAAAAAGTTCAGTGATTGAAACAATAATCATCTATTTTGAAAAACCAAATCATCAAACTTTGAAAAAGTTCATCAAATTTAAATAAAACGTTCATCAAAATTTAAAAATTCATCGAATTTAAAAAATAGTTCATATATTTTAAAAAATTACATCGATTTTTCAAAAAGTTTGTAGGAATTTGAAAAACATTGCATCTATTTTGAAAAATGTATGTTGATTTTTTGGAAAAATCATCGAAGAAAAAAAGTTCATCAAATTTGAGAAAAGTTCATTGATTTTGAAAAAAATCACAAATTTTGAAAATGGTTACTTAGTTTCAAAAAATGCTTCACGCATATTTGTTAAAAAGGTACAAATTAAAAAAGATGAAAGAAAAGAAGAAAGAAAAAGGTGAAAAAAGAAAGCAAAAAAGAAGAAAACAAGCCTGGTTGTTGCAGTTAGCAAGAACAATGGAAGTCCTTTTTTGAAACCCACCTATAACGCATTTTCTGCAGTTAAAAACGGATTTTATTTTTTTGGAAATTGGACCGGCCCAGCACGGAAAGGGGGTGTGCGCCCTGTACGCACTGGCCTTTATGAGCAATTAAGGAGCTGTTTAGGAAATGCTGGAGAAATTGCCAGACATAAGCTGAGTGAAACGCCTCCAACTTAGGACCAGGGGCTCATATGATATAGGGCTAGGTTTTCCCTGCCTTGTGACTATATATATATAGGGTGCTCCTACGACGACTCAAACTTGCACCACTACATTGCAGGATTGTTTGGCTAGCCAGTACATCATAGGAAGCCTGGTGATTGATAGTAAACACCAACACCTGAAGACCCATCAGAGCGACACCATTTATCACGGAATACCACTTAGATTTTTGAACTATTAGATTTCTGAATGAAAAAAAATCATCAAATTTTGAAAAACTTTATCAATTCTGAAAAAAGTTTCATCAAATTTGAAAAATAAGTTCATCGATTAGAATTGTTTTTTATAAAATTTTGGAAAAAATTCATAAAGTCTGAATAAAGTTCATCATATTTGAAACAAAAGTTCATCTATTAGAAAAAAAGCTCATCAAACTTAAAAAAAGTTCATTGATTTTTTAAAAAATCATCAAATTTGAAAATAAAGTAATATGTTTCTAAATATATCAGTTTATAATAATTATGTATTTAATAGAAAAATGGTTGTTCATGCAAGTCAGAGTATATGTCAAAACATGCCTATGTACCAGATGAAATAAACAAATGAAACCCAAAATGAGGACCCAATTCTACCGTTTTAACCATGCGCGTGTTGGGGTTCGTCCGCTGCACTTTTTTTCCATTTGTTTCTGTTAAGCTATATCTTTTGTTCTGTTTCTGGCTTTTTGACTTTGGTTTTATTTCTTTCATTTTCTTGTTATTTTTGTTTCTTCCGGGTTACTTTGCTCCTAGTTTTTCTTTCCAGTTTTTTAACATGCTTAATGAACAGTTTTTAATATATTATAAACAATTATTCAATATACAGAGAACTTTTTTCCAATACTCACAGATATTTTCTCAACATAAGCTGGACATATCTGTACATACGTGATTCTTTTTTATGATGAACTTTTATGAACTTTCGGGAAACATATTTTTATATAAAACCAACTTTTTTTAACATATAGTGAACTTTTTTAATATATGTTGAATATTTGTTTTGATACATATGAAATTTCGAATTTATTAAAGCACACACCAATTTTTTTTGTATAAAATACAAAAGGAAAAACACCGAAAATAAATGAAAGAAAAACAAAGAGAATACACCCAATAGCCAGTCGAGAAAAAAGAAATGAAATGAGTAGGATCATCGACTGTAGGTGTTTCTACAGAAATAATCCCTTTCTCAAAAGAGAAAAGCAGAAATAATCTCGGTTGATCCTATTCATCGCCCGCAGGGGGCAAATAGTGGAGGCAACGTCTGCAGGACCAACAAGTTAGGCCGTGCGCGTGTTGGGGTTCATTCGCCGCACTTTTTCCGTTTGTTTCTGTTTTCGGCTTTTTCTCTTCGGTTTGTTTCCTTCATATACGTATAATTTTTGTTTTTTAGGTTTTTTTTCTCATAGTTTCTATTTCAAGGTTTTTTAACATGCTTACCGAATAATTTTTCATATATGATGAACATTTATTCAGTATATAGTGAACATGTTTATCCAATACCCACAGCCATTTTCTTAATATAAGTTGAACATTGTTCTATATATGTGGACTTTTTTTATTCTATGATGAACCTTTTTTAACATTCGGTGAACGTATTTTTATACAAACTTTACTTTTTTTTAACATACAGTGAACCTTTTTAACATACAGTTGAACATTTATCTGATACACATAAAACTTTATTAAAGCACACACTAAACATTTTTGGAAAAAAACGAAAGGAAAATTACCCAAAAGAAATGAAAGGAAAAAAACAAAGGGAAGTACACCCAATAGACAGATTTTCAAAATATCAGAAAAAAACCAAACAAGAAAACATAAAAGGACGTAAAGATCCAGCAGAAGAACAAACGAACAAACACAACGTGCAGTATGAAGCGTTGCAGAACTGCTCCAGCCCTTTTATCCTTGGTTGCAAGTGTAGCCTCTCCTTGTTAAAGCCCATTAGTTAACGTCAATGAGGCGTCAACAAGATGCAAATCCTATTCCACACCCTTAGGGCTGGTTAGAGTACATCCCAACTCCTCCACTTGGGCTCGGTCCATCTTACTATTTTTCCTCCTTTGACTACACAGTTCAAATGCGGCGTGTGGTGCTAGTCGATGAGAGCCGGACGGGGGTCAACAGAAAGTTAAAGTTATGAAGGCAAACTTTGGAATCGAAAGGTTTTAGACTTAGTAGGACTAAAACCGAGCACATGAGGTGCGCTTTCAGTACTACTAGGAACGAGGAGGAGGAGGATGTTAGCCTTGATGGGCAAGTGGTGCCTCAGAAGGACACCTTTCGATATTTGGGGTCAATGTTGCAGAAGGATGGGGATATCGATGAAGATGTGAACCATCGAATTAAAGCCGGATGGATGAAGTGGCGCCAAGCTTCTGGCATTCTTTGTGACAAGAGGGTGCCACAAAAGCTAAAAGGCAATTTCTATAGGACGGCAATTCGACCCGCAATGTCGTATGGCGCCGAGTGTTGGCCGACTAAAAGGCGACATGTGCAACAGTTAGGTGTGACGGAGATGCGCATGTTGAGATGGATGTGTGGCCACACAAGGAAGGACCGCATCCGGAATGATGATATACGAGATAGAGTTAGGGTAGCGCCAATTGAAGAGAAGCTTGTCCAACATCGTCTGAGATGGTTTGGACATATTCAGCGCAGGCCTCCAGAAGCCCCAGTGCACAGCGGACGGCTTAAGCATGCTGATAATATCAAAAGAGGCCGGGATAGACCGAACTTGACATGGGAAGAGTCCGTAAAGAGAGATCTGAAGGACTAGAGCATCACCAAAGAACTAGCCATGGACAGGGGTGCGTGGAAGCTTGCTATCCATGTGCCAGAACCATGAGTTGGTCGCGAGATCTTATGGGTTTCACCTCTAGCCTACCCCAACTTGTTTGGGACTAAAGGCTTGGTCGTCGTCGTCGTCGTCGTCGTCGTCGTCGTCGTCGTCGACTAAACAGTTCAAATACGGCGCGTTTATCGGAAGCGAACTAGGACGATTTTATACAGCTTCAAGAATCTTCTGACCAGTTTTGGAAAGCTTCTGAATAGTTTTTCATTAATTATCTTTTTGTTCTCTAGACAATTTTTATTCAGTCTTTTATTTCCTTTTTCCCTTTTCCTTTTTATTTCCTTTTTTAAGTGCCTGAACTTTTTTTAAATTTGAAAACTTTTTACAATTTTGTGTACCTTTTTTGTGAAATATCTCAAATTCATGAAGTTTTTGTTGTTTTTATGAAAGTTTTCACCTTAAATTTATGAACTCCCCCCTCAAATAC
Source organism: Hordeum marinum (assembly GCA_022496015.1). Taxonomy (NCBI): domain Eukaryota; kingdom Viridiplantae; phylum Streptophyta; class Magnoliopsida; order Poales; family Poaceae; genus Hordeum; species Hordeum marinum. The sequence goes on from CM039675.1 coordinate 514,936,031, forward strand.
ATGATTTTGTTAAAATCAGTGATTTTCCTCTAAATTTGTGAATGGTTTTCCTCAAAATTGTGAACTTATTTTCTAATCCGGGAAACACATAAAAAAATATCAGATTTGTGAAGTTTTTTCAAATGCATGTACTTTTTTTAAATCCATGAATCATTTTCGAACTAGTGAAAATTCTAAAATCCATGATTTTTTTAAATGGCACAAATGCTTGTGAACCCATGATCCACGGACCTTTTTTGAAGTCGTGAACTTTTTTTAACCTGCAAATATTTTTCATATCCACGAACTTTTATTTGAACCCTGAGATCTTTTTTTGAAGTTGTGAACTCTTTCTGGAACAACAAATAATTTCAAAATACATATTTTTCTAATTTCTGATTTTTTAAAAGAGTCATATTTTCTTAAAAAATAGCGGTCAACGGTGGACAGGTCAACCGTGACAAGAAAACCTTTTAAAACTGAAGCATTCTGAGCGAGCGCGTGACTCAATGTGTGGGCCGGCCCATGAAAGGTGTGCGCGTGAGGGCTATCTACTCTCTCCATGGCGCTCAAAACGTGAGCGGTCAACGGTATGGATATGTTCTTTCATACCCGTACCCATTCTACTTGATGGGTTAGTATTTTCCTATTTATATATTTATGAATATTTTTTTATTCCATATTCTTATCGTGATAGTGTTTTTACCCGCCGGGTACGCGGGTCATGGATACCCATTGTCATCCCTAGGGAGGCGCTTGAAGCGCCCATCCTATTGCGAGCTGGGCCGTCCGATTCAAAAAAAATTCTTGGTTTTCAATTGCAAAATAAGTGCACAAACTGTGATTCGAACCGGCGCCATGCATGTTTTGTTTAAGACGCAATAACCAGGCGACAACCTCACCTTGCTGTGATTACATAGATGTTTTTCTCCGTTTCTTCCATTTCTTTTCTTTTTTCATATTTCTATGTCCTTTTTTCATTTTTCTAATTCATGGACTTTTTCTTCAAACAGATGAATTTTGGTGCTTCTCAAAATGCATGAACTTCTTTTCAATTCGATGAACATTTTTCAAAATGGATAAAGATTTTCGAAATTCTATTATTTTTATCAAAGTTGACGATTTAATTTAAAGTTTAAGGAACATTTTTCAAATTTGATGAATTTTAAAAAATCATTTTTTATCAAATTCGATGAACTAATTTTCAAAATTGAAGATTTGTTTTCAATTCTAAGAATTATTTTTCAGAATAGATGAACTATTTTTCACGTTAGATGAAGTTTTTGAAAATTGATGTTATTTTTTTTCAAAAAATCAACGAACTGTTTTTTCATTTTTTGAACCTTTTCCCACTTCATAGTTTTTGAATTTTTTGTGGATTTGTTTTCAATTAATTAATACTGTGCATATAATTTATTGTTATTTCGCCCTGTTTTTATTGGTTCCATGTTGAGTTTGAATCCCAGTTATCGTCCTATAATAATCTAGATTTTATACTTTCGCTGTTTTTTTAATCTTTACTGGGCCAACCCTCTAGTTGCCCCTTCGAGCGCCAACCGGTGGATCCTATGGGATGCTTGCGGGCGTCAAAACGTCGTGCCTTCGCTAACGGAGTTCCTAGCTAGCCGGCCCACTAGGTTTCACTTTTTTCTCTTTCTTTTTTTGCTATTTCCTATTTCATTTCATTTCCTTTTCTTCTTATTTTCCTTTCACGTTTTCTCTGTTTTAAATACTTGTTCCAAAATTTCAAATACTGTACTGAATTCCAAAAAATGTTCTCATTTTCAAAATTTGTTCACAATTTTTGTATTATAAAGAAGTTCAATGTTTATTGCTAAAATATTCATCGTATATTTAGGAAAATGTACACAGTATATTAATAAAATGTTCAATGTATCATAAGAAAATTTACATATTATATTAGTAAAATTTTAAATGTATCATAAAAAATTGTTCATTCTATGTTAAAAACTGTTCAGTGTATATAAAGAAATTTTGAAAACATATTTAAAATTTGTTCAGTGTATACCACAAGAATGTTTAATGTGTATTTAATTTTTTTACCATATATTACCAAAATGTTTAATGTATATTGAAAATTTGTTCACTCAATGTATATACAGAATTGTGCATGTTTTTCAATTTCTGTTCACCTTTTCAAAAGTTGTTTGTGTTTCAAAGATTTTTTTTGCACATTGAAATTTTTCCACATTTTCAATCATTATTCGCATTTTTTAAGAATATTGGTTCACATTTTTCCAAGAAAAATTGAACGGATCTATCACTGTGGCTATGTACTTAAATGTTAGCGCTGCGTTCTATTACCTCTGTACGAAAATACTTGTAATTGGAGAATTTATAATGATTTTTTTTAACTATAAGTATTTCGATACCGAGGATACAGAGGGAGTAGCATACAACAGTTGCCAACTTGAGTGGTCAACAACGTTGCTTTTGTAGCCTGAGGTCTTGCGCGACCTTTATCAAACCCTGCACGAAAGCTGCTTCGTTTAACGCTAAACAAGAGCTTTCCGGGAGGAGGTCTATCAGTTTAAATTTGCTAAAAAAAAGCTAGTGGTCTAAAAATAGCAAAAATAATCCCATTCGGAAGCCCAGCGCGGCGACGTTCGGAACATCTCCAACAGGCTTTCAGAAATCGCAATTTTGCTGTATTAGCGCGTGTGTAACGAAACCGAGCGCTTTAGTGGCCATACAAAAACCCCACGCGCGGCATAAGTGCTTCCGTACGTGGAGTGAAACGGCATCGTGCGCCGTTTATTTAGTGTACTCGTTTCCACGCGCGGAAGAATTCGAGCGCTCGCGCCTCGTCTCCCACCTCCCTTCACCCCTAGCGCCCGCGCCATCGTCGCGTCACCCATTTGCTTCGACGACCCGACGGCGTTTCCCCGACCTATCCCCGCACCGTTGTAGCTTCCTCCCCCTCCCTTTAGTCGCCGCCAGCCCTTACACCCGCCATTCCTTCGGCGAACAGCGCTCGGCCGCCCACTGCCGCTCGGTGCCCACAAGGTGTTCGACATAACGCCCACAAGGTATGTATTGCTTAAACTTCATAGTTTTTACATTAATTTGATGCGTGTTGTTTGTAGTTTTTATAGACTAGTTTAAATTCAATATTGTAGATGAGTTCATCATATAATTCTTTCGAAGAAGAATTTGATATTGAAGAGGAAGAGGACCTTGCAATCATCCTAGCTATGCACATCAACAAAAAACCAAAGCACGATGGTTCGGTTATGGGTCGGCAGAAAATTTGGAGGGACAAGATCGATACCGACAACAGATTGATGAGACACTATTTTGTGGAGAATCCCACATACCCCGAGTTGTATTTCCGGCGCCGTTTTAGGATGAGCACCTGGTTGTTCAGGCGCATTGCAAAGAAACTAGAGAGCCATGATCATTTTTTTCAGCAAAGGAGGGATGCCGTCGGAGAACTCGGGCATAGCACCTTTCAAAAGGTGACAACCGCTTTGCGTATGTTAGCATACAGTATTCCGGCTGATCTAGTTGATGACCACTTGGCCATGGGTGAGAGTCAAACCATCATGTGTGTCAAGCGCTTTGCAGTCGGAATTGTGCAAGTGTTTGATCCAGAGTATTTGAGTCTCTCAATGCTGAAGACGTCGTAAGACTTTTGAAAATGAACAAAACTCGCGGGTTTCCAGGTATGCTTATCTCAATAGATTGCATGCATTGGAGTTGAAAGAATTGTCCTAAGGCATGTCATGGAGAATTCTACGGCTAGAAAACGGGTTTCAATATAATCCTTGAAGCGGTGGCCGATCAAGAGACTTGGATTTGTCATGCCAGGATCTTTGAATGACATCAACGTTGTTAATCAGTCACCACTCATAAGTAAAATTGCAAATGGTGAACTGTCACCGATACAGTTTGTAGCCAATGGCCATACATACAACTATGGCTACTATTTTGCGGATGGCATCTATCCAAAGTGACAAACATTTGTGAAGCCGTTGAAAAAACCGACAGGTAAGAAAAATCCAGATTTTCACAATGCTCACGCGGCGGCTAGGAAAGATATGGAAAGAATATGTGGGATTTTACAAACTCAATTTGCTATTGTGAGAGGACCTGCTAGATTTTGGAATCAAAAGATCATTTGGTACATCATGCACGCTTGTGTGATCATGCATAACCTGATCATCGAGAATGAACGTGATCAAGATTTAGACTACGAGCTCTTGGGACATCCCGTGCGAGTGCCGCGGAGTACTGCGAGAGTGACCCGATTTGTTGCCTCCTATCAGGCTATTCGGCGTGCCGAAACACATGATGATCTTCGAAACGATCTCATCGAGGAGTGGTGGGAATGGAATGACCGACAAAACACATGCTGATTTGATTGTTTGATGTTATATGTTTGATGTTGTATCGTTAAACTATTTATTATATTGAAGATCATCATCTTTACTGAAACGCAGCGCGCGTTATATTTTATAACGGCCGTCAAAGCCAACGCTCGCGTTAAAAAGCACTGCTTACGCGCTGTAAATCTGTTTTTTACACGAAAATCCTTTTTACGCGCTATATGGCCGCACGGGCCGCCCACGAATTCTCGACGACTTCGCCACCGGCGCCGGCGGCCGACCAAACTCCACGGCGCGTGTCATCACAGACAAGACGCACAACCGTAGGCAATCAGGCCGCCGCACCCAATTATGCACGAATCGACTCCCCAACCTCAAACCCAACCTCAACCTCAGGGCCGAGATGGATGGGGACACACTCACGGCTCACCCGGCCATCACCACCACCAGCAACAGTGCTCAAGCCGCCGGCCGGTACACGCACATGCACCAGCGGCCCCTCTCCGTCCCTCCGCCGGTCAATCCATCCGTCAATGCCCAGCAGGCAAGAAACAACGACGCTCGCCCCACTGTTATTCATTGATATCCCTGTCTCCTCCTCCTCCTCTCCCCGGCCGACACAGCTTAGCCAAAAGCGCCGCGCCCGCGTCATCCCGCACACGGCGGAGATAATAATTACCCGGAACTGCTACGTACGCGGTGGTTGATCGACGATCACCTCGACATGCAACAACGGCAGCGCGTGCATCCATCCATCAGCCTCGCCGGATTACTTGCTGCATGCGGTCGCCCTTATCCGGTTCGCGATCGCGAGCCCGTAATTTTCAACTCCCGCCCGCGGTCGAATGGCCGCTCGACGACGCACGGAACGCATCCGTAGCCGCCTTTGACATCGATCGACCGGCTTCCTTCCGGAGTGCGTACATGCATGCATGTCGTATTGCTCGATCGTTGCGCAAAGATAGTTATCTCTATGCCTTCCGGCGCGTCATGATAGCGCCGGCGCCATTCTGATTTCACTGCCGTGTCGTGTGTGCCGCCATGGAATGGTGGAGATGATGCCTCTGACCTTCTCCCCCCCTTTTTCTCCTCGTTCTTCACCATTTTTCTTTCGTGATGATGAGCATGTCGTCTGATGATTTTCTTTTGGCACGGCGTGTATAGTTGATAGTTCTCAACTTGTACTTGGTGTCTTGAAGATTAGACATGTTTTTTTCTTCTTCTAAAGATTAGATAAGCTGTTTGGTAATCTGTTAATATAAACAATAGGGCCAATTATTATGCAACAAGAGGTGTTCTATTCCACGAAGTTCTTCAGGGAAGAGGAGGGCTGCTGAGAGGCTTATTTACGGTCAGAATGGGTTGGACTAACGTAAGAAGGAAATGATTGGCAGCCATGATTGGTGGTTGCTGACTATGATCGATTAACCTTCTCTAGACACCATCATATACTTTCCAAGATATTGCGGAATGTCCTTGTGAGTACCCGATTGTCAAAGCTGACGAGCACACCAGGCGGGGAATTCCAGCCTGGTCGACACGCACAAGCCAACAGGTCAGCTTCAACTTCGTATCCAAACAAAGAAACACTTCATGCCTAGTGGACTCTTGATTTTTCAGAGCACGAAACATTCAGACCTTCCAGTACCATCTTGGCTGCACGTTTTCTTTTCTGCTGAAAAAGGATATTGGCTTCATATGGGAGCAGGTAAAATCTTGTGATCTCATCATAAGTAAATTCTTTTTGTTCTCAACGTCTTGATCCTTCATAGACGTTTCTTGAAGTGACCACATATGCATATCCATGATTTGACAAAATTATCTCTGGCCTGGATCACTTATTTTAGCTCACACCTTTTCTTGTTTCTCTCTTCATACATTACGCAATCAACCGGCCAGGGTTCATTCTAATGAGTGACTGAGAGCATTGTCCCATTACTAATGATTTCCACCTCATAATAGCTAGTCAAACGCTAGCCTTTTCAAAAAGGCTTGCAGCCGAAGGCTGCTATTTGTGATAAGCACTTGATGTTTGACCTATGGACGCATCACTACGAAATGCCTAAAATATGTCGTGAGATCTAGTCCCTGGCTTGTGCATTGTTGCTTTGCGTCCAATACCGTCTTTGACCTAACAATTAAGTCCAAACAAACAGGAGAGAGTTATCCATAGTCCCTTTCAGATGGCGGCAATATGGCGCATTAAGATATAATCAACCACTACTTTACATGACCAAATGATTGGCCTGTTCATTTGTTATTGCACTCATGGAGGGGTGGTTTGGCCTAGCCTCTCAGATAGGCCAATTCAAGCAGACAGAAAGCAAACAAAAGATATGGACATGATCTCAGGTTGCTATTATCAATCATTTGCCTGTTTACTTCCTGCAAGACACCAAGAATCTCTAAACAACAAAACTAAAGAGTTCTCCGGAACCAGTAACCGGTAGGTTTGTTCATATCTAGGACATGTTTATGCCGAAAAATCAGAAGTGAAGTTTCAACTGCTGCAACATGAACTGAATATTATTATCATTTTTTTTGCTTTTCGACAAGTACAGAACAGTATTTTCAGACTTTTCTCAGAGATATTTTGTAGGACAGGCAGGGACTAGATTGGTGGTACTTTTTCGATGCATCATTAATCAGAATTTCTTTGTGCTCGTCATTCTGTCCGAAATTATTCATCCGCATAGGATTCCTCTCAGGACCCTTGGCTGCATTTTCAGTAGCATTGTAGGTAATCTGAACACACTTTAGGCACATGGAAAAAATCTATCCTGATGCGCCTTATCTCTTGGAATCCTTCTTGAGCTGGGAAGAATTTAGTTCACACGCATGAGTAGATTTCCTCAATGATCGAGATACAAAATTCACCTTTGTGTCAACTACACATGGAGACTTTCTCTTGCTCGAAATCATCACATCATTGGCCAGCCTTTTGTTTACTTGGGCAAACCGAATAGTCGACAGCAACTTGTGACTAGGATAGAACTAGATAAGAACCGCATTGGGGGAATGCTGCTATACGATCAACTTTTTCTAGAGAAGCATCGATGGATACAAAACTCTCGATAGGCGTAGATGGAACAGGAAAATTATTTTTGAAGAAATGATGATTGGTCAGCTTGCTAAATCAAGAGAAGGGACAAGTTAGGCAGCACAACTGATGCATCAACAACCATGACAGGATATATATGACTGGTATGGGTGCAAGACTAAACAATTTTTGTTTAGTGGCTGGATAATCAAGCTAGCTAGGTTGATGACAACAATAGCTAATGAACATAATTAACAATGGAAGATTAGTTGAGAAGCTATATCAGCTGATCTTCAATCAATCATGAGAATGGACAAAGACAAAGAACAATAATATAGGCATACAGATGACTCTTCAGATACTCAATCACTTGGATCTTGCATGACACGGCCGGAAAGAGCTTGCGTACAGCATGATTGGTGTGCAATTGGTGAAAAGAATCATGGAGGGCACACAAAAACACAAAGTATTCCATTTTCTAATTGACCTAGAAGAGAATATAATGGTGAGGTCACGGTTCATGCATGCATGCACCATCAATAATTTGAGCTACTAGTCGGAGATCCTTACAAGACAGTAGCACTGGAGCTCTCACTTATATCGTCATCTCAGGATATTGCAGGTTGCTGATCAATCAGTTTTGGCAGCTTTATTCGATCTGCTCGACCGATGCCCAACATGACGGAAATTCGGATTCAGTTTTTCTTCATCCATATATGCATTTTCGAAAAAATATCCTTTTTTAATTAAGTAGCACCGCTCCAAATTACATTCATCATGAAATCCATAGCACAGAAGTATCAGCCACCAGATCCCAAATCCTTATGACATCTAGTATCTACTCTATCTATTGTTTGGACTGCAACGTTCATATATTTGTAACTCTACTAAGCAGCTAAGGAGAGACCTGTCGTAAGAGAAGCGTGATACTGACCTCTTGTGTAGCTGCATTGGTTTACCCGCATCATCCAAGTTCGGATGATCACCCACTCATCCAATGTACCCTCAACCAGTCGTGTCAAGGGTAGAAGTCCAGCCCAATTCAGCCTATAAAATGATAGAATGTAACTTACAATTAGCTTCTATCAAAACGATGTCGAACGTACTACGTGATTGTACCGACACATAGCTATCAACCCATGCAAGGTGTATCATCCAGTTAGACTTTAGGGTGCGAGTGATCAACACGCCTAAGTTCGTGCCCGATTCCATAAGTGCGCCTCGGTGCCCTCTATCGATATTAGCATTAAGCATCGGATACGAAGCCATATCTGCAATGAGAACATAGTACAAACATATTACAAAATAAAACATAGATGTTTGCATACTAAAAATAAAAACTGAGTATCCGAGAGGCATTAAAACATAGTCTCACATATTACAAATAAAAACATAGTGCTTGCTGCTTACACATAAAAACATAGTGCACACATATTACAAATAAAAAAGTAGTCCGACTTATTACAAATAGAAACATAGTCCGACATATTATGTAGCTTCAGAGTTATTTATTCCTCGTCCGCCCCTTCGGAGCCTCGTCCACCACGACTACCAGGACCACCTCTTGCAACTGTTGCTGCAGTCGTCGATGTGGAAGCGCTCGTCGATGTGGAAGCACCGTCTTTCTTCAGGTCGGGGCAATATTTCATCCTATGCCCATAAGCCGCGCAGAGCAAACATTGTCTGGTTGCTCCACTAGCTTCAGATTGGTCCATATCGTTTCGTATGCACTTTACCTTACGCCTGCCCCTGCTAGTGCGCCGTAGTGCAGGATCCGGGATGTATACTCTATCACCATCGTTTACCTTGTTGAAATTGCCGACGACTCTAAACCCTGTCATCTCACCTGTCTAGACATTGAGTACTGCCTCCTTTGAATAGTATGGAGACACGAAGGAGATAGCGTCCAACTGAATCTGGCCACAGACAGCCAACACATGTGAGCAAGGCAGGTGCAACAACTGAGGCTTGTTGCATGTACACTCACAAGTTGGATGAAATTCTGCTCCGATTGTAACCTCATGCATCTTCACCTCATTTCCAGAACCAAAACCATCAGTAGGAAGCTGAACCTCATACCTCCTTTCCTAATTACCTATGAGTGTGACGGTGTGCTTTTTTGCTTTCTTTATCTTCTCAGCCATGTACTCCATGACACGGCTGCAGTAAGGAGTGTTCTGATTATCTGCAATATGCTTCCTTGCTAACTCATGCCTTTCTCTGAAATACCTCACAGTGCCATGGAATACACCCTCCACAATAGCTGTCAGTGGCAATGCTCTATTCCCTCTGAGAACAAAGTTATAGATCTCTGCAAGATTGGTTGTCATGTGGCCATACCTAGCTCCATGGGTGTCATGCAACAAAGACCAATTCACCGGAGGCTCTTTCTCTATCTAGTCAGAAAAATTCTTTATTCCCTTGCCCTTATTTCTCTTTGTATTAGGAGGGTCAATTGCTGGCAAGTCACAAAGACCAACTGGCCCCTCCATCTTCGCAATAAGTGCTGTTAATTTAACCTAGTCTTTTTCCATTTTCTTCCTAGCAATGACCTGCTTCTTAGTGAACTCATCTAGTTTTGACCAAATAAAATCGTATTTGCGCCGCTGGTTCTGCTTGCATAACTTCTTGAACAAGTTCATCAATCGTTTGTTCTTAAACTATGAGAAAAAATTAGCACCCAGTGGCGCATGCACCACCGGCTTTGCAAGTCCTTCCAAGGTGTTGGCTCTGTTGGGGAACATCGCATGGGAAACAAAAATTTTCCTACGCACACGCAAACCTATCCATGGTGATGAGCATCTACGAGAGGGAGAGTGGATCTACGTACCCTTGTAGATCGCTAAGCGGGAAGCGTTAAGAAACGCGGTTGGTGTAGTCGAACATCTTCGCGATCCAAATCGCCGAGCGTCCCGCGATCTCATCACGATCCGTCCCGCGATCCAATCACGATCCGTCCCGTGAACTCATCACGATCCGTCCCGCGATCTCATCATGATCCGTCTCACGATGTTGATCACGATCTGTCCCGCGAACTCATCACGATCCGTTCCGCGATCTCATCACGAACCGTCTCGCGATCTCGATCACGGTCCTTCCGATCTAGCGCCGAACGGACGGCACCTCCGCGTTCAGCACACGTGCAGCTTGATGACGATCTCCACCATCTTGATCCAGCAAGAGGAGGTGGAGAGGAGAGAGAGTTCACCGGCAGCGTGACGGCGCTCCGGTGATGGTGGTGGTGGAGCAATTCCGGCAGGGCTTCGCCTAAGCGCTGCAGAAATCCGATCTAGAGGAGAAACTGTGCACCGGTGAAACGGGTAGCACGTGGCCGGAAATTCTGTCCAAAAACCACCCAATCCACTAGTATATATAGGAGGAGAGGAGAGGAGAGGCAGCCAAGGCCTTTGGGTCGGCCGAAATAGGAGGTGGGAAGAAATCCTACTTCACCTCCAATCCTAGTTGGAGTAGGATTGCCTCCTATTGGCTGATTTTCCACTTTTTGCTTTAGGACTTTCTCTCCTGCGCCATGGGCCTTTGTGGCTGTTTTCCCAGCCCAATAAGGGCTGGTTATTATTCTCCCACAGCCCATGGACCTCTTGGGGTCGAAGTACCCCTCCCGGAGGTCCTCCGGTACACTACCGGCACTCCCGGTACAATACCGATACTCCCGGTACACTACCGATGAGCCCGAAACTTTTCCGGAAACCAAACTGGGACTTCCTATATATGAATCTTTACCTCCGGACCATTCCGGAGCTCCTCGTGACGTCCGGGATCTCATCCGGGACTCCGAACAAACTTCGGTCACCACCATACATAACTCTACACTACCGAAACGTCACCGAACCTTAAGTGTGCAGACCCTGCGGGTTCGAGAACTATGTAGACATGACCGAGACACCTCTACGGTCAATAACCAATGGCGGGACCTGGACATCCACATTGGTTCCTACATATTCTACGAAGATCTTTATCGGTCGAACCTCTATGTCAAGGATTTAGTTAATCCCGTATATCGTTCCCTTTGTTCTTCGGTATGTTACTTGCCCGAGATTCGATCGTCGGTATCTCCATACCTAGTTCAACCTCGTTACCGGCAAGTCTCTTTACTCGTTCCGTAATACAAGATCCCGCAACTAACAATTAGTCACATTGCTTGCAAGGCTTATTGTGATGTTGCATTACCGAGTGGGCCCCGAGATACCTCTCCGTTACACGGAGTAACAAATCCCAGTCTCGATCCATGCCAACTCAACAAACACCATCGGAGATACCTGTAGAGCACCTTTATAGTCACCCAGTTACGTTGCGACGTTTGATACACACAAGGCACTCCTCCGATATCCGTGAGTTGCATGATCTCATGGTCATAGGAACATATACTTGACATGCAGAAAACAGTAGCAATAAACTGAAACGATCATATGCTATGTTTGTAGTTTGGGTCTTATCCATCACATCATTCTCCTAATGATGTGATCCCGTTATCAAATGACATCTCATGTCCATGGCCAGGAAACCTTAACCATCCTTTGATCAACGAGCTAGTCTACTAGAGGCATACTAGGGACATGGTGTTGTCTATGTATCCACACATGTATCTGAGTTTCCGATCAATACAATTATAGCATGGATAATAAACGATTATCACGAACAAGGAAATATGATAATAACTAATCTATTATTGCCTCTAGGGCATATTTCCAACAGTCTCCCACTTGCACTAGAGTCAATAATCTAGTTCACATCACCATGTGATTCGCATTGTTATGAATCTAACACCCAATGAGTTTTGGGGCTCGATCATGCTTTGCATGTGAGAGAGGTCTTATAGTCAACGGGTCTGCGATATTCAGATCCGTGTGTACTTTGCAAATCTCTATGTCAAACTGTAATCACTGCTACCACACTCCACTTGGTACTATTTCCAAATGGCTGCTCCACTATACGTATCCAGATTGCTACTACTAGTCATCCGGATAGGTGTTAAAGCTTGCATCGACGTAACTCTTTACGACGAACTCTTTATCACCTCCATAATCAAGAAACATTTCCTTAGTCCTCTGGTTACTAAGGATAATTCCGACCGCTGTCCAGTGATCCACTCCTGGACCACTCTTGTACCCCTTGACAGACTCGTGGCAAGGCACACATAGGTGCGGTACACAGCATGGCATAATATAGAGCCTATGGCTAAGGCATAGGGGACGACATTCATCCTTTCTCTTTCTTCTGCCGTTGTCGAGCTTTGAGTCTCACTCAACTTCACACCTTACAAATCAGACGAGAACTATTTCTCTGGCTGATCCATTTTGAACTCTTTCAAAATCTTGTCAAGGTATGCACTCATTGAAAGTCTCATCAAGCATCTTGATCTATCTCTATAGATTTTGATGCTCAACAATTAGGTAGCTTTATCCAGGTCTTCCTTAGAAAAACACTTTTCAAACAACCTTTTATGCCTTCCAGAAATTCTACATTATTTCCGATCAACAATATGTCAACCACATATACTTATCAGAAACTCTATAGTGCTCCCACTCACTTTATTGCAAATACAAGTTTCTCATAAACTTTGTATAAACATCAAAACTTTGATCACCTCATCAAAGCATATATTCCAACTCCGAGATGCTTGCTTCAGTCCATGGAAGGATCACCGAAGCTTGCACACCTTTTAGCATCCTTAGGCCTGACAAAACCTTCTGGTTGTATCACATACAACCTTTCCTCAAGTAAACCATTAAGGAAACGATGTTTTGACATCCATCTGCCAGATTTCATAATTGAAAACACAGCAACTGCTAACACAATTCCAACAGACTTTTAGCATCGCTACGAGTGAGAAAGTCTCATCGTAGTCAACTCCTTGAACTTGTCACAAACATCTTTGCAACAAGTCGAGCTTTACAAATAGTGACATTCACCATCAGTGTCTGTCTTCATTTTAAAGATCCATTTGTACTCAACGACCTGCCGTCCAACGAGCAAGTCTACCAAAGTCTACACTTGGTTTTAATACATGGATCCTATCTCGGATTTCATGGCCTCCAACCATTTGTCGGAATCCGGGCCCATCATCGCTTATCCATAGCTCGTAGGTTCATCGTTGTCCAACAACATGACCTCCAAGACAGAGTTGTCGTACCGCTCAGGAGCAGTACACATCCTTGTCGACCTACGGAGTTCGATAGTAACTTGATCCTGAAGCTTCATGATCATCATCATTAACTTCCTCTTCAACTAACGTAGGCTTCACAGAAACATCTTTCTGCGCTGCGCTACTCTCTGGTTGAACAAAGGTTTAACAACCTCATCAAGTTCTATCTTCCTCCCACTCAATTCTTTTGAGAGAAACTTTTTCTCGAGAAAGGACCCAGTTCTAGCAACAAACACTTTGCACTCGGATCTGAGATAGAAGGCATACCCATCTGTTCTTAGGGTATTCTATGAAGATACATTTGTCCGCTTTGGGTTCTAGCTTATTATGTGAAAACATTTTCCACACAAGCATCGCAGCCCCAAACATTAAGAAATGACAGCTTAGGTTTCTATCAAACCATAATTCACACGGTGTCATCTCAACGGATTTAGATGATGCCCTATTTAAAGTGAATGTAGTTGTCTCTAATGCATAACCCCAAAAATTATAGTAGTAATATGATAAGAGACATCACAGTATGCACTATGTCAATAGAGCATGACTATGATGTTCGGACACACCATCACAGCATGGTGTTCCAGGTGGCGTTAGTTGTGAAACAAATTTCACGTTGTCTTAAGTTGTATGCCAAACTCGTAACTCAGATATTCACCTCCACGATCATATCGCGGTCATTTTTATCTTCTTGTCACGATGATCTTTAAACTTCACTCTGAATTTGCTTGAACCTTTCAAACGATTCAGACTTGTGTTTCATTAAGTAAATATACACTATATCTACTCAAATCATCAGTGAAGGTAAGAAAATAACGATATCCACTGCACGCTACAAGACTCACTAGATTGCATACATCAACATGTATCATTTCCAATGAATCACTTGCTTGCTCCATCCAACGGGGTCCTTTAGTCATCTTGCCCAAGAGGCATGGTTCGCATGTCTCAACCGATTCGAAATCGATGAGTCCAAATATCCATCAGCATGGAGTTTCTTCATGCGCTTTATACCAATATGACATTTAACGGCAGTGCCACAAGTATGTGGTACTATCATTATTAACTTTGTATCTTTTGACATCAATGTTATGAACATGTGTACTACTACGATCAAGATTTCAACAAACCATTCTCACTTGGTGCATGACCATTGAAGGTATTATTCATGTAACCAGAATAACTATTATTCTCTGACTTAAATGAATAATCGTATTGCAACAAACATGATCTAATCATGTTCATGCTCAACGCAAAACACCAAATAACATTTATTTAGGTTCGTTACTAATCCTGAAGGTAGAGAGAGCGTGCGATGTTGATCACATCAACCTTGGAAACATTTCCAACACACATCGTCACCTCACCCTTAGCTAGTTCTCCGTTTATTCCGTAGCTTTTATTTCGAGTTACTAACATTTAGCAACCGAACCGGTATCCAATACCCAGGTGCTACTAGGAGTACTAGCAAGGTACACATCAATAACTCGTATATCAAATATACTTCTGTCGATGTTGCCAGCCTTCTTATCTACCAAGTATCTAGGGTTGTTCCGCTTCAGCGACCTCTCACCTCATAATAGAAGCACTTAGTCTCGGGTTTGAGTTCAACTTTGGGTTGCTTCACTGGAGCAGCAATTGACTTGCTATCCATGAAGTTTCCCTCCTTGCTCTTGCCCTTTTCGAAACTAGTGGTTTGATTAACCATCAACACTTGACGCTCCTTCTTGATTTCTACCTTCGCGGTGTCAAACATCGCGAACAGCTCAGGGATCAATACTTCTATCCCTGGTGTATTATAGTTCATCACTAAGTTCTAGTAGCTTTAGTGACAGTGACTTGGAGAACTATATCAATCACTATCTTATCTGGAAGATCAACTCCCACTTGATTCAAGCGATTGTAGTACCCAGACAATCTGAGTACATGCTCAACGATTGAGCTATTCTCCTTCATCTTACGAGCAAAGAATCTTGTTGGAGATCTCATATCTCGCAACAAAGGCACGAGCCTGAGATCACAATCTCTGCTCCTAGAACATCTCATATGTTCCATGACGTTCAAAACGTTTTGGAGCCTCAATTCTAAGCCGTAATGCATGACGCACTAAACTATCAAGTAGTCATCGAAACGTGCCTGTTAGATGTTCACAACATCTATAGACGACGCTAGAGGGGGTGGCGCACCGAGCGGTGCATTAAGGACATAAGCCTTCTGTGCAGCAGTGAGGACAATCCTCAGATCACGGACCCAGTCCGCAATTTTGCTACGAACATCTTTCAATTCTATTTCTCTAGGAACATATAAAAATACAAGGGAGCTACAGCGCGAGCTAGTAATCTACAACATAATTTGCAAAGACACTTTGACTATGTTCATGATAATGAGTTCAATTAATCATATTACTTAAGAACTCCCACTCAAATTGACATCCCTCCGATCATTCGAGTGATACATGATCCAAATTCACCAACTCAAGTCCGATCATCACGTGAGTTGAGGTGGCTGCAATGGTGAACATCATTATGTTGATCATATCTACTATATGACTCATGTTCGACCTTTCGGTCTCTCGTGTTCCGAGGCCATGTCTGTACATGCTAGGCTCGTCAAGTTTAACCCGAGTGTTCTGCGCGTGCAAATCTGGCTTGCACCCGTTGTATGTGAACGTAGAGTCTATCACACCCGATCATCACGTGGTGTCTCAACACGACGAACTTTCGCAACGGTGCACACTCGGGGAGAACACAGTTCATCTTGAAATTCAAGTGAGGGATCACCTTATAATGCTACCGCCGTACTAAGCAAAACAAGGTGCATAAAAGGATTAACATCTCATGCAATTCATAAGTGACATGATATGGCCATGAACTTGTGTTTAAGATCTCCATCTTCGAAACACCGGCATGATCTCCATCGTCACCGGCACAACACCATGATCTCCATCATCTTGATCTCCATCAATGTGTTGCCATTGGGGTTGTCACGCCCTGCATGCTTCTACTACTATTGCTACCGTAGCGATAAAGTAAAGCATTACATAGCGCTTAATGATTGACACGCAGGTCATACAATAATTAAAGACAACCCTATGGCTCCTGCCGGTTGCCGTACTCATCGACATGCAAGTCGTGATAATCTATACATCACATGATCATCTCATACATCACATATATCTCATCATGTAATTGGCCATATCACATCACAACATACCCTGCAAAAACAAGTTAGACGTCCTCTAATTGTTGTTGCATATTTTACGTGGCTGCTATGGGTATCTAGCAAGAACGATTCTCACCTACGCATAAACCACAACGGTGATACACTAGTTTGCTTTTCAACCTTCTCAAGGACCGCCTTTGTCGAATCCGATCCAACTAAAGTGAGAGAAACTGTCACCCGCAAGCCATCTAGGCAACAAGTTGCGTCGAGGGAACCGGTCTCTCGTAAGCGTACGAGTAATGTTGGTCCGGGCCGCTTCATCTCACAATCCCGCTGAACCAAAATACGACCAAGGGAGGAAGCAATCTAAGCATCAACGCCCACAAACCTTTTGTGTTCTACTCGAGATCTCATCGAACCATCAACCTAGCTCATGATGCCACTGTTGGGGAACATCGCATGGGAAACAAAAATTTTCCTACGCACACGCAAACCTATCCATGGTGATGAGCATCTACGAGAGGGAGAGTGGATCTACGTACCCTTGTAGATCGCTAAGCGGGAAGCGTTAAGAAACGCGGTTGGTGTAGTCGAACATCTTCGCGATCCAAATCGCCGAGCGTCCCGCGATCTCATCACGATCCGTCCCGCGATCCAATCACGATCCGTCCCGTGAACTCATCACGATCCGTCCCGCGATCTCATCATGATCCGTCTCACGATGTTGATCACGATCTGTCCCGCGAACTCATCACGATCCGTTCCGCGATCTCATCACGAACCGTCTCGCGATCTCGATCACGGTCCTTCCGATCTAGCGCCGAACGGACGGCACCTCCGCGTTCAGCACACGTGCAGCTTGATGACGATCTCCACCATCTTGATCCAGCAAGAGGAGGTGGAGAGGAGAGAGAGTTCACCGGCAGCGTGACGGCGCTCCGGTGATGGTGGTGGTGGAGCAATTCCGGCAGGGCTTCGCCTAAGCGCTGCAGAAATCCGATCTAGAGGAGAAACTGTGCACCGGTGAAACGGGTAGCACGTGGCCGGAAATTCTGTCCAAAAACCACCCAATCCACTAGTATATATAGGAGGAGAGGAGAGGAGAGGCAGCCAAGGCCTTTGGGTCGGCCGAAATAGGAGGTGGGAAGAAATCCTACTTCACCTCCAATCCTAGTTGGAGTAGGATTGCCTCCTATTGGCTGATTTTCCACTTTTTGCTTTAGGACTTTCTCTCCTGCGCCATGGGCCTTTGTGGCTGTTTTCCCAGCCCAATAAGGGCTGGTTATTATTCTCCCACAGCCCATGGACCTCTTGGGGTCGAAGTACCCCTCCCGGAGGTCCTCCGGTACACTACCGGCACTCCCGGTACAATACCGATACTCCCGGTACACTACCGATGAGCCCGAAACTTTTCCGGAAACCAAACTGGGACTTCCTATATATGAATCTTTACCTCCGGACCATTCCGGAGCTCCTCGTGACGTCCGGGATCTCATCCGGGACTCCGAACAAACTTCGGTCACCACCATACATAACTCTACACTACCGAAACGTCACCGAACCTTAAGTGTGCAGACCCTGCGGGTTCGAGAACTATGTAGACATGACCGAGACACCTCTACGGTCAATAACCAATGGCGGGACCTGGACATCCACATTGGTTCCTACATATTCTACGAAGATCTTTATCGGTCGAACCTCTATGTCAAGGATTTAGTTAATCCCGTATATCGTTCCCTTTGTTCTTCGGTATGTTACTTGCCCGAGATTCGATCGTCGGTATCTCCATACCTAGTTCAACCTCGTTACCGGCAAGTCTCTTTACTCGTTCCGTAATACAAGATCCCGCAACTAACAATTAGTCACATTGCTTGCAAGGCTTATTGTGATGTTGCATTACCGAGTGGGCCCCGAGATACCTCTCCGTTACACGGAGTAACAAATCCCAGTCTCGATCCATGCCAACTCAACAAACACCATCGGAGATACCTGTAGAGCACCTTTATAGTCACCCAGTTACGTTGCGACGTTTGATACACACAAGGCACTCCTCCGATATCCGTGAGTTGCATGATCTCATGGTCATAGGAACATATACTTGACATGCAGAAAACAGTAGCAATAAACTGAAACGATCATATGCTATGTTTGTAGTTTGGGTCTTATCCATCACATCATTCTCCTAATGATGTGATCCCGTTATCAAATGACATCTCATGTCCATGGCCAGGAAACCTTAACCATCCTTTGATCAACGAGCTAGTCTACTAGAGGCATACTAGGGACATGGTGTTGTCTATGTATCCACACATGTATCTGAGTTTCCGATCAATACAATTATAGCATGGATAATAAACGATTATCACGAACAAGGAAATATGATAATAACTAATCTATTATTGCCTCTAGGGCATATTTCCAACAGGCTCGTCAGCAGTTGGATTACTCAGTGTCTTCACGGCCTTCAATATACCGGGATGTCTGTCATGAATGAGACACACATTTGATCGGTCCTTCACGATCGCAATTTTAATTTGACGGAAGAACCATACCCAGCTCGGAAAGTTCTCACCCTCCACAAATGCCATGGCTAGTAGGATAATTTGGTTGTTCCCGTCCACACCAATAGCAGTCAGGATTTGCCCTTTGTACTGACCAGTCAGGAATGTACCATCCACAAACATCACAGGAGGACAATGCCTGAAAGCTTTGATGCACATACCGAAAGAGAAGAATACTCGTTTCAACACCTTGTAATCTGGTATGCTTTCCAACCTCGTGTGCTGAATGTTAACATAAGTGCCGGGATTCCTCTCCTTCAGTATGTCAAGGAGACGCACAACATTATCATAGGAGTCGAAGAACGTCCCAAACCTCTCCTTCATAGCCTTCTGCTTAGCTCTCCAAGCCTTCCCATATGGAATGTCATACTTCCATCTGACCTTCACTGCTGTCTGGATGTGCTTTGCTTCCATATCTTTCTTCGTCACTATCTCAGTATACATGAGTTGCGCTATGAGAGTTGAAGTAAGGTTTGGATGACGAGCCAACATGTTTTTCCTAACACAATTATGCGGTACAACATTTGTCATAACCCAGTGGATGTGATACTTTGGCACGTGGGCGTGCACCTTCGCAGGACAACCTGATTCAACATACTTGATGGTATATTTCGTTGGACTAGATATGTGTGTCCGGAAAACCCTCTGGGTAGACATAGCCCACTTTATCACCGCATACTTCATTTTCTTCTTTGTGTCAAACATAGCCCCGATCTGGACTTGGTTCAGATTATATTACCATGGAGTCTCATGGCCATCGTTGACAGTAAAGCCGACGGATATGTCCTGCTCCCATGTAGCAGGAATTGGTACCTCCTCCTCATCCTCGGAATTTTCAGAATCAAGTTCCTCTACAATCCCATCCTCGTCCTCTTCCTCCATCACCCTCTGCATTTCCTCACCTTCCTCATCCCCATCAGCAACACCAGAGGCAGCTAATACTACCGATTGAATACCCTGACCAACAGCATGACCACTAACATAATCTGACTCACTGTCGGCTTGGGTAGCATTCACATCCGGTGGCTGTGATCCAGATACATAAATATCGTTAGCCACTTGACTACTCTGGACTGGTTCATACCCCATGTTGGGTGGTACGATATTCTCCTCCTTCGCCACTGGTTGCACTAGGGCATACGGATTGATTCTTCGGTCTCTGCAACGACTTAACAGAGACAACCAATGCTGGCTCCTATCTATCGGAATCAAATCCCACTTCACATTTTTACAGGATTTGGTCCACAAGACATGAATACTGACGGAACAAACTTTAGGATCGAGGCCAAACTAGTAGTCAACCAATGCTTCAACTGCCTAATGTCCAGTCTATCCGGGTCTGAAAGTGTCATCTCACCTCTTTTAAACTCGCTAAGATCAACCCCCAACTCATTATATCGAATAGTACCAGGGCCGTAATACACAGTCAGATTTACAGATTCAGACATTTTAACTTGTCAGACAATGCCAGCTTCTCATTATTCGCAATGAATATATCGACACTAAAATAAAACGTACACTATAATGTACCTAAAAAAACCTACACTAAAATGAGGTACACAAAAAATAACCGACACTACCATGACTAAACTAACTAAACCTACACTACTAAAACATAAACTAAAACCCGATACTAATATGACTACACTAACTAAAACTACACTAAAATCACTACACTAACACAAGTAACCTAAAATAACTACGCTACTAAAAATAACATAAACTAATTGTACGTACATTACAAAAATAACAAAAAAACCCGAAAATAACAGCAAAAATTTATACCTTCGACGCCCAAAAATAACAGCAAAAATTTATACCTTCGACGCGTGAGTGCACTCCTTCTTCCTCTCCACCTTCTTCTTCCTCTTCACCACTCCACCTTCTTACCATTGAAACCTCCACCACCACACCATTTTCTCCTCCACATGAACAAACCAATACACCATTGCGAAAAATAAAACCGTAGGGCGGAGGAGAAACACACGATCTATTGTTTCATCCGATTGAAACGGAAAATGAGTGGACGGAATGGGAAATCAAGGGGGGGGGATTTCGGCCTTAACTAGGCTAAAATGAAAGCTGGAGGAGGAAGAAGAGAGGTGGCCGACGGGGTCTTATCCTGCCACCTTTTGGCCGGCAGGAGGCCGACAGGGGGGCCTCGGCCAGGAGCGGGCCGACTACCCGGCGCGTCGGCCTGGCTATGGCCGACTGGCCTGTTTCGGGCCCGTTTAGGCTGACGGGCGTCCGGTCGGCCCACAATCGGCCGACAGGGTACTAGTTCTGAATTTTTTTAACTCCCATCATTTTTTTCAAAAATGCTACAAAAATAGTACTAGTTCTGAAAAAAATTCATACATACAAGGGCATTCCAGCGTCGACCTTCCCTCCCCCTCCCCCTAACCGTCCGAACTGCACGGTCCAGATGTGTTTTGGATGTGCGGGCGTGGCCCACTAAAAGAACTTCCCTCGCCCACGTGCGTTCCCGCCTGGAGTTAGCTGCCTACATCCACACCGCTCGTCGGCTGAGGGCGCCGCCCGCACCGTGTTCCTTGTGTCCACGCTTGTTCAATGCCGAAGAGACGTATACTGGACGGGACAGGACATATATCTACCAATCTCGTTCAATGCTTGTCCTTCCGTCTACCGCCATTAAACATGCTCACTGGCCGAGAAACCAATTTTGACGCTTGCGCATTGGAACAACTTGGCGTTTGGCCTCACTGGCATTCACAATGTAAAGGCCACACCCAACAAAAAACATACTACAATCCCATTCGTTCCACATATTCCTCCCGTGCACGACGTCCGCCATGACCTCGAGCAGGAACGCTCTATGGGAGAGCCTGTCGTCGGAGATGGAGCACGAGGTGGCGGCCCTTACGGTTACCTGGCAGAGCTGTCGTGCTAGGCGGATCGAGGCCGACATGCCGGCTAGCTCCCCCGAGATGGACACGGGCTATGACGACGAACCCACAATCGACACAAGCTTCAAGGACGACTCAGCACCTGAGCTAACGCTAGTGCATGCTGGCTTGACCATGGAGAAGGTACATGCACACTTCAACGCTGCCATGGCGGAGGAGCAGCCTGCGTAGGTACCTATGTCGGCTTTCCATCAGGTGCTCGATCAGGTGCTCGGACCCCCAAATTGGACACCATATCCTTTCACGGACTGGTGGGGACCACTCCACATAAAGTGATGCAGGAGCCGACCATCCAACCACGCCGCATACATTTCAAAATAAAGTTGAATGAACTAGAAAAATTTCATCGAACACAATGGATTTCAGCATAGTTGGGACATAATTTACATAAATGAACGATATTTTAACAGTTTAACTAAAAACTAAAAATAATCTAGGAGGCTAAATTGTAGCAGATGACGGCCGCGTACGTGTGGCCGCCCTGGCCAGCCGCACTGCCGTCGCCGTCTACCTTGTCATCCTTCCATCAATGAAAAGGCATGGGGTTGTGGCAAGCTTCCTCGGCCTCCACCTACTGCCTCCACCTACCGGTCGTGGAGGTGTTGTTCTGCTTCCTCCTACTCTGTGCGGAGTGCCGCCATGGCCAATGCCGACCCAACCCATGGTACCCTGTGATAGCCTTGGCCCTGCCAGCATTGACGGAGGTGTCGCGTAGTGACCATTCATTGCCAATGTTGGCGAGCTCCCTGTCGATAAAACGACGATGTCATGCGGCCGTCTCTATAGTGGTGAGGGGTTGGTGAAGAGTCCAAGACACCGCTAGCTCATGATCGTTGCATACCACACCAACACTTCATCTGACTAGGCAAACGTGAAGTGGCGGGCCACGTTGCATGATTCCTGCCTTGCCGCCCCGTCCTTGGCGGACACGATGGCACACGACAAAAAGAAGCCATCACCATTGAGATAGTGGAGGATGTGCCTACGTGCCTTCGCGGTCACTGGTGGCGGCTCCTCCTTGATGGCCTAGTGAAGCCAGTTGCGGCACGGCGCCGACGCCCGCTCCTTCTTCACATGACGCCCCGCTTGGACGCCGCAGTTGCATGATGGGGCCCTACGGATTCTACTTCACTCGAAGCCCGATTTGGAGGCCGCAATTGCATTAGACAGGGGCATGGGGAGACTGTGGCTCCCCTTCATGTGGTGAAGAGGTGACATTGGCTCCTACTTGAGGTGGTAGGGCAACAAGGATTATGGCTCCTCCTTGATGGCACGCGGCAACGAGGGTGGTGTCGAACCATGTTCCCGGAGCAACTGCTCCATCGGTTGCTAAATCTGTGGAATGAATTCCTCCTCAATCACCACGACCCTTGAGAGGAGGCCCGACTGCTAACGGAGCCTCTATTTGCCGCAACAGCGCCTGGTCCTCATCATCGGAGGAGGAGTTGTCGATCTCCTCCTTGCAAGAGGATCCGGTGGTAGTGGAGCCCGAGGGTCTAGGATTGCAATGGTCGCGACACAAATCTAGAGGAGGATCCGAAGCTGCTGCCTGCTAGAGCGAAGAACCATAACTTGGGCATGGTGTGGATGGAGTGATGAGGAGGAGTTCAGAGAAGCGATCGAGCACTTAGGTATGGGTGTCGATGTCGTCGGAGGATGGATTATATAGGCCTGGTGAGGCCAAACAAGCCGACAGTTAGCCTGTTTCAATATGATGCAACGGTTGAAGTTGGTTTCTCGGGACAACACATCCGCATGGAAGCGATGCAGCCCATCTGGTCATGTCACTAAGCGCCACAGTCCTGTCAGGTCAAATCACGCGTCATCAACGCTGGTCGATACAGCTCTAGTCGGGCATGAACGTGACGTGGAAAGCGGCTCACGCATTGGGAAGAAAGCATGTGAAAGGATTTTGGGTGGGTCTGGGTGTCAAACGTGTGCGTTGTAGTAGTCTGGATGCTCGCAAATCCCCATCCCTTTTGCTTCTAGTTAGCGGAAAAATAGATGTCCAAACCGGTGCACAGAAGGATGCGGAACCGTACTGGATGGCAAAACACGTCTTGACTTCACAGTCCAGATGGATGCAATAGGTTTCATGATCAGCCTTAAAGGAACTCCAACGCACCGATGCATTCTGTTCACGCGCGTCCGTTTGGTTCCAGTTAGGTCGAAACAAACACAAACCACGACCCGACGTGCCCATGCAAATGGACGAGAGTCCATTTTTTCCGCCCGCGACCCATTCCTGGCCCAAACATGGGACGAGTTTGTGTTGGCATAGACAGGCAGTGAATGTGCACGACGCCTGCCTTTGCCCCCCTCAGCTTGCCATATGAAGGCACATTGACCATTCTTCCCCATCCTCATTGATAGTTGACACACCCCCGTGACCCTGCCCTTGCCGCAGCCGACCATTAACGGCCAGTTGGATGCTCGATAGTCTGCCCGCACCGACACACATCCCCCCAGCTACACGCCACACATTATTGCCAGTGTTGGTGGTTTGTTTTTGCCACCGTCGTAGAGTAAGCCACACCCTTCGCCTCCGCCACCGATGGGAGCTCCAAGCCCAATGCCATCACTTCCACGGTTGCTCCACACCGATAGTCCTGTGCTAACTCTTGAGCGTGCGTTGGTTTTGTTGGAAATGTGCCCTAGAGGCAATAAATAAAGTGTTTATTATTGTATTTCCTTGTTCATGATAATCGTTTATTATCCATGCTATAGTTGTATTAATTGGAAACATGGATACATGTGTGGATACATAGACAAACACAATGTCCCTAGTATGCCTCTAGTGAACTAGCTCGTTGATTGAATGATGGTTAAGGTTTCCTGGCCATGGACATGAGATGTCATTTGATAATGGGATCACATCATTAGGAGAATGATGTGATGGACAAGACCCAAACTATAAACATAGCTTATGATCGTGTCAGTTTATTGCTACTGTTTTTTGCATGTCAAGTATATGTTCCTATGACCATGAGATCATGCAACTCACAGATATCGGAGGAGTACCTTGTGTGTATCAAACGTCGCAACGTAACTGGGTGACTATAAAGGTGCTCTATAGGTATCTCCGAGGGTGTCTGTTGAGTTGGCATGGATCGAGACTGGGATTTGTTACTCCGTGTGACGGAGAGGTATCTCAGGGCCCACTCGGTAACACAACATCACAATGAGCCTTGCAAGCAATGCGACTAATTGTTAGTTGCGGGATCTTGTATTACGAAACGAGTAAAGAGACTTGCCGGTAAAGAGATTGAACTAGGTATGGAGATACCGACGATCGAATCTCGGGCAAGTAACATACCGAAGAACAAAAGGGAACATCATACGGGATTAACCGAATCCTTGACATAGAGGTTCGACCGATAAAGATCTTCATAGAATATGTAGGAACCGACGTGGACATCCAGGTCCCGTCATTGTTTATTGACCGTAGAGGTGTCTCGGTCATGTCTACATAGTTCTCGAACCCGCAGGGTCTGCACACTTAAGGTTTGGTGACGTTACGGTAATGTAGAGTTATGTATGGTGGTGACCGAAGGTTGTTCGGAATCCCGGATGAGATCCCGGACGTCAAGAGGAGCTCCGAAATGGTCCGGAGGTAAATATTCATACATAGGATGTCCCAGTTTGGTCGCCGGAAAAGTTTCGGGCTCATCGGTAGTGTACCGGGAGTGCCGGTAGCGTACCGGGAGACCTCCGGGAAGGGTATTTCGACGCTAGAGGGTCCATGGGCTGTGGGATAATAATAACCAGCCCTTAGTGGTCTAGTGGAACAGCCACAAAAGGCCCATGGCGCCAGGAGGAAAAAGGCCTAAAGAAAAAGGTGGAAAAAGGGCCAATAGGGAGCAATCCTAGTCCAACTAGGATTGGAGGAGGAGTAGGATTCCTCCTCCTTTGCTTCGGCTGAAGCCTCCTTGACTTGGAGGCAAGGCTGCCTCTCCTCCTCCCTCCCTCCTATATATACTAGTGGATTGCTAGGATTTTGCACAGATTTTACGGCCTCGTGCTACCCGTTCCACCGGTGCTCCTCTAGATCGGTTTTCCGCAGTGCTTAGGCGAAGCCCTGCCGGAATCACACCACCACCATCGCCGGAGGGCCATCACGCTGTCGGTGAACTCTTCCTCCTCTCCACCTCCTCTTGCTGGATCAAGACGGTGGAGATCATCATCAAGCTGCACGTGTGCTGAACGCGGAGGTGCCGTCCGTTCGGTACTAGATCGGAAGGATCATGATCAAGGTCACGGGACTGTTCGTGATTGGATCGCGGGACGGATTGTGACGAGATCGCGGGACTGTTCGTGATTAGATCGCGAGACTCTCAGTGATTTGGATCGTGAATACGTTCGACTACACCAACCGCGTTTCTTAACGCTTCCCGCTTAGCGATCTACAAGGGTACGTAGATCCACTCTCCCTCTCGTAGATGCTCATCACCATGGATAGGTTTGCGTGTGCGTAGGAAATTTTTTGTTTCCCATGCAAGGTTCCCCAACAGTGGCATCATGAGCTAGGTTAATGGTTCGATGAGATCTCGAGTAGAACACAAAAGGTTTGTGGGCGTTGATGCTTAGATTGCTTCCTTCCTTGGTCAGATTTTGGTTCCGCGGTATTGTGAGATGAAGCGGCCCGGACCAACATTACTCGTACGCTTACGAGAGAACGGTTCCCTCGATGCAACTTGTTGCCTAGATGGCTTGCGGGTGGCAGTTTCTCTCACTTTAGTTGGATCGGATTCGACAAAGGCGGTCCTTGAGAAGGTTGAAAAGCAAATTATGTATCGCCGTTGTGGTTTATGCGTAGGTGAGATCATTCTTGCTAGAAACCCGTAGCAGCCACGTAAAACATGCAACAACAATTAGAGGACGTCTAACTTGTTTTTGCAGGGTATGTTGTGATGTGATATGGCCAATTATATGATGTGATATATGTGATGTATGAGATGATCATGTGATGTATAGAATTTCACGACTTGCATGTCGATGAGTACGACAACCGGCAGGAGCCATAGGGTTGTCTTTAATTATTGTATGACCTGCGTGTCAATCATTAAGCACTATGTAATGCTTTACTTTATCGCTAAATGGTAGCAATAGTAGTAGAAGCATGCAAGGCGTGACAACCTCGATGGCGACACGTTGATGGAGATCAAGATGATGGAGATCATGGTGTTGTGCCGGTGACGATGAAGATCATGCCGGTGCTTTCAAGATGGAGATCTAAAGCACAAGTTCATGGCCATATCATGTCACTTATGAATTGCATGTGATGTTAATCCTTTTATGCACCTTGTTATGCTTAGTACGGCGGTAGCATTATAAGGTGATCCCTCACTTAAATTTCAAGATAAAATTGTGTTCTCCCCGAGTGTGCACCGTTGCGAAAGTTCGTCGTGTTGAGACACCACGTGATGATCGGGTGTGATAGACTCTTCGTTCACATACAACGGGTGCAAGCCAGTTTTGCACGCGCAGAACACTCGGGTTAAACTTGACGAGCCTAGCATGTACAGACATGGCCTCGGAACACAAGAGACCGAAAGGTCGAACATGAGTCATATAGTAGATATGATCAACATAATGATGTTCACCATTGAAGCCACCTCAACTCACGTGATGATCGGACTTGAGTTGGTGAATTTGGATCATGTGACACTCAGATGACCTGAGGGATGTCAATTTGAGTGGGAGCTTTAGTAATTTGATTAACTAAACTCATTATCTTGAACAATAGTCTAAATGAACTTTGCATATTTATGTTGTAGATCAATGGCTTGCGTAGTAGCACCCCTGAATTTTAATGCGTTCCTAGAGAAAGCTAAACTAAAATATGATGGAAGTAACTTTGTTGACTGGGCCCGTAATCTGAGGATTATCCTCATGGCTTCCCAGAAATCATATGTCCTTGATGCACCGCTTGGTGACCAACCAGAAGACATGACCTCCGAAGACGTTAAGAACGCTTGGGAGGCACGTACTGGAGATTACTCAATAGTTCAGTGTGCAATATTGTATGGATTAGAACCGGGACTTCAAAGACGTTTTGAACGTCATGGAGCATATGAGATGTTCCAGGAGTTGAAGTTTATCTTCCAGAAGAACGCCCGGATCGAGAGGTATGAAACCTCCGATAAGTTCTATGCTTGCAAGATGGAGGAGAACGGGTCTATAAGTGAACATATACTCAGAATGTCTGGGTATTCAACTCGTCTAGCGGAGTTGGGAATTGCCCTTCCGCCAGAGGCGATCACTGACAGAGTTCTTCAATCACTGCCACCTAGTTACAAGAGCTTTGTAATGAACTATAACATGCACGGGATGAACAAGTCAGTCGCCGAGTTGTTTGCGATGCTAAAAGTCGCTAAGTCTGAAATCCAGAAAGAACATCAAGTGTTGATGGTCAATAAAACCATAGTTTCAAGAAAATGGCAAAGTCAAGGGCAAGGGCAAGAAGGGTAAAACCAAGAAGGATGGCAAAGCAGTTGCTACTCCTGCAAAGAAGCCCAAGCATGGACCCAAGCCAGAAACTGAGTGCTTTCATTGCAAAGGAACTGGTCACTGGAAGCGGAACTGCCCCAAGTACCTGGCTGACAAGAAGGCAGCCAACGACAAACAAGGTATATATGATATACATGTTATTGATGTGTACCTTACTAGCTCTCGTAGTAGTGCCTGGGTATTTGATACCGGTTCGGTTGCTCACATTTGCAACTCAAAGCAGGAACCACGGAATAAACGAAGGCTGGCAAAGGACGAAGTGACGATGCGCGTGGGAAATGGTTCCAAGGTTGATGTGATCGCCGTCGGCATGCTGTCTCTTCGATTACCATCGGGATTAGTGATGAACCTGAATAATTGTTATTTAGTGCCTGTGTTAAGCATGAACTTTATATCTGGATCTTGTTTAGTGCGAGACGGTTACTCATTTAAATCAGAGAATAAAGGTTGTTCTATTTATATGAGTAATATCTTTTATGGTCATGCACCCAATGTTAGGGGTTTATTCATATTGAATCTTGATAGTGATGACACACATGTTCATAACATTGATGCCAAAAGATTTAGAATTGGTAATGATAGTACCACTTTCTTGTGGCACTGCCGTTTAGGTCATATTGGAGTAAAATGCATGAGGAAGCTCCATGCTGATGGACTTTTGGAGTCACTTGATTTTGAATCACTTGACACATGTGAACCATGCCTCATGGGCAAGATGACTAAAGCGCCGTTCTCTGGAACAATGGAACGGGCGAGTGACTTATTGGAAATCAGACACACTGATGTGTGCGGTCCAATGAATGTTATAACGTGTGGTGGATATCATTATTTTCTCACCTTCACTGATGACTTAAGTAGATATGGGTATATTTACTTAATGAAACACAAGTCTGAAACGTTTGAAAAGTTCAAGCAATTTCAGAGTGAGGTTGAGAATCATCGTAAGAAGAAGATTAAGTTCCTGCGATCTGATCGAGGAGGTGGATATCTGAGTTATGAGTTTGGAAGTCACTTAAGACAGTGTGGAATTGTTTCACAGTTGACACCGCCCGGAACACCACAGCGTAATGGTGTGTCCGAACGTCGTAATCGAACCTTATTAGATATGGTGCGTTCTATGATGTCTCTTGCTGATTTGCCACTATCGTTTTGGGGTTATGCATTAGAGACAATTGCATTCACTTGAAATAGGGCACCATCAAAATCCGTTGAGACGACGCCATATGAACCGTGGTTTTGCAAGAAGCCAAAGTTGTCGTTTCTTAAAGTTTGGGGATGTGATGCTTATGTCAAAAAGCTTCAGCCTGAAAAGCTGGAACCCAAAGCGGAGAAATGCGTCTTCATAGGATATCCGAAAGAGACAGTCGGGTATACCTTCTACCTCAGATCCGAAGGCAAAGTGTTTGTCGCTAAAAACGGAACATTTCTTGAGAAAGAGTTTCTCTCGAAAGAATTGAGTGGGAGGAAAATAGAGCTTGATGAGGTCATTGAACCTTTACTTCAACCAGAAAGTAGCGTAGTGCAGAAAGATGTTTCTGTGGAACCTATGACGGTAGAAGAGGAAGTTAATGATGATGATCATGAAGCTTCAGATCAAGCAGCTATTGAACCTCGTAGGTCGACAAGGCCGCGTACTACCCCTGAGTGGTACGGCAACCCTATCTTGGAAGTCATGTTGTTGGACAACGATGAACCTACGAGCTATGGAGGAGCAGTGATGGGCCCAGATTCCGAGAAATGGCTAGAGGCCATGAAATCCGAGATGGGATCCATGTATGAAAACAAAGTATGGACTTTGGAAGTATTACCTCAAGGGCGAAAGGCCATTCAGAACAAATGGATCTTTAAGAAGAAGACAGACGCAGACGGTAATGTCACCGTCTATAAAGCTCGACTTGTGGCAAAGGGTTTTTCACAAGTTCAAGGAGTTGACTACGATGAGACTTCTCACCCGTAGCGATGCTTAAGTCTGTCAGAATCAAGTTAGCAATAGCTGCCTATTTCGACTATGAAATTTGGCAGATGGATGTAAAAACAGCATTTCTCAATGGTTTCCTTGAGGAAGAGTTGTATATGATGCAACCCGAAGGTTTTGTCGATCCAGAGAATGCTGACAAAGTTTGCAAACTCCAGCGATCCATTTATGGACTGGTGCAAGCATCTCGGAGTTGGAATAAGCGCTTTGATGAGGTGATCAAAGCGTTTGAGTTTATACAAGTTTACGGAGAAGCCTGTATTTACAAGAAAGTGAGTGGGAGCTCTATAGCGTTTCTA
Organism: Hordeum marinum; assembly: GCA_022496015.1. NCBI lineage: Eukaryota > Viridiplantae > Streptophyta > Magnoliopsida > Poales > Poaceae > Hordeum > Hordeum marinum. The sequence goes on from CM039675.1 coordinate 514,966,993, forward strand.
GTATTATATGTGGATGACATATTGCTGATTGGAAACAATATAGAAATGCTGGAAAGCGTAATATTTGAACAAGAGTTTTTCAATGAAGGACCTAGGAGAAGCTGCTTTCATATTAGGCATTAAGATCTATAGAGATAGATCGAGACGCTTAATAGCACTTTCACAGAGCACATACCTTGATGAAGTTTTGAAGAAGTTCAAAATGGAACAATCCAAGAAGGGGTTCTTGCCTGTGTTACAAGGTGTGAAGTTGAGTAAGACTCAATGCCCAGTGACTGTAGACGATAAAGAAAAGATGAGTGTCATCCCCTACGCTTCAACCATAGGCTCTATCATGTATGCAATGCTGTGCACAAGACCCGATGTTAGCCTTGCCATAAGTATGGCTGGAAGGTTTCAAAGTGATCCTGGAATGGAGCACTGGCAAGCGGTCAAGAATATCCTTAAGTACCTTAACAGGACTAAGGACATGTTTCTCGTTTATGGAGGTGATGAAGAGCTCATCGTAAAGGGTTACGTCGATGCAAGCTTTGACACTGATCCGGACGACGCTAAGTCGCAAAGTGGATACGTATTTATTCTTAACAGGGGAGCGGTAAGCTGGTTCAGTTCCAAGCAAAGCGTGGTAGCTGATTCTACATTCGAAGCAGAGTACATCACAGCCTCGGAGGCAGCGAAGGAAGGTGTCTGGATGAAGCAGTTCATGACAGATCTCGGAGTAGTGCCCACTGCAATAAATCCAATGAGCCTGTTCTATGACAACACTGGTGCCATTGCTCTAGCCAAGGAACCAAGGTTTCACAAGAGGACCAGACATATAAAGTGGCGCTTCAACTCCATCCGATATTACATCGAGGAGAAGGACATAAATATTTGCAAAGTGCACACAGATCCGAATGTTGCGGACCCATTGACTAAACCTCTTCCAAGAGCTAAACATGATCAACACCAGAACTGCATGGGTGTTCGATTCATTACAGTGTAAATCACATAGTATGTGAACTAGATTATTGACTCTAGTGCAAGTGGGAGACTGTTGGAAATGTGCCCTAGAGGCAATAAATAAAGTGTTTATTATTGTATTTCCTTGTTCATGATAATCGTTTATTATCCATGCTATAGTTGTATTAATTGGAAACATGGATACATGTGTGGATACATAGACAAACACAATGTCCCTAGTATGCCTCTAGTGAACTAGCTCGTTGATTGAATGATGGTTAAGGTTTCCTGGCCATGGACATGAGATGTCATTTGATAACGGGATCACATCATTAGGAGAATGATGTGATGGACAAGACCCAAACTATAAACGTAGCTTATGATCGTGTCAGTTTATTGCTACTGTTTTCTGCATGTCAAGTATATGTTCCTATGACCATGAGATCATGCAACTCACAGATATTGGAGGAGTACCTTGTGTGTATCAAACGTCGCAACATAACTGGGTGACTATAAAGGTGCTCTATAGGTATCTCCGAGGGTGTCTGTTGAGTTGGCATGGATCGAGACTGTGATTTGTTACTCCGTGTGACGGAGAGGTATCTCAGGGCCCACTCGGTAACACAACATCACAATGAGCCTTGCAAGCAATGTGACTAATTGTTAGTTGCGGGATCTTGTATTATGGAATGAGTAAAGAGACTTGCCGGTAACGAGATTGAACTAGGTATGGAGATATCAACGATCGAATCTCGGGCAAGTAACATACCGAAGAAAAAAAGGGAACATCATATGGGATTAACTGAATCCTTGACATAGAGGTTCGACCGATAAAGATCTTCGTAGAATATGTAGGAACCAATGTGGACATCCAGGTCCTGCCATTGGTTATTGACCGTAGAGGTGTCTCGGTCATGTCTACATAGTTCTCGAACCCGCAGGGTCTGCACACTTAAGGTTTGGTGACGTTACGGTAATGTAGAGTTATGTATGGTGGTGACCGAAGGTTGTTCGGAGTCCCGTATGAGATCCCGGACGTCACGAGGAGCTCCAGAATGGTCCGAAGGTAAAGATTCATATATAGGATGTCCCAGTTTGGTCGTCGGAAAAGTTTTGGGCTCATCGGTAGTGTACCGGGAGTGCTGGTAGTGTATCGGGAGATCTCCGGGAAGGGTATTTCGACCCTAGAGGGTCCATGGGATGTGGGAGAATAATAACCAGCCCTTAGTGGGCTGGTGGAACAGCCACAAAAGGCCCATGGCACCAAGAGGAAAAAGGCCTAAAGAAAAAGGTGGAAAAAGGGCTAATAGGGAGCAATCCTAGTCCAACTAGGATTGGAGGAGGAGTAGGATTCCTCCTCCTTTGCTTCGGCAGAAGCCTCCTTGGCTTGGAGGCAAGGCTGCCTCTCCTCCTCCCTCCCTCCTATATATACTAGTGTATTGCTAGGATTTTGCACAGATTTTATGGCCTCGTGCTACCCGTTCCACCGGTGCTCCTCTAGATCGGTTTTCCGCAGTGCTTAGGCGAAGCCCTGCCGGAATCACACCACCACCATCGCGGGAGTGCCGTCATGCTGCCGGTGAACTCTTCCTCCTCTCCACCTCCTCTTGCTGGATCAAGACGATGGAGATCGTCATCAAGCTGCACGTGTGCTGAACGCGGAGGTGTCGTCCGTTCGGTACTAGATCGGAAGGATCGTGATCAAGGTCACGGGACTGTTCGTGATTGGATCGCGGGACGGATCGTGACAAGATCGTGGGACTGTTCGTGATTAGATCGCGGGACTCTCGGCGATTTGGATCGCGAATACGTCCGACTACACTAACCGCGTTTCTTAACGCTTCCCGCTTAGCGATCTACAAGGGTACGTAGATCCACTCTCCCTCTCGTAGATGCTCATCACCATGGATAGGTTTGCGTGTGCGTAGGAATTTTTTTGTTTCCCATGCAACGTTCCCCAATAGGTTTTCCCTTGAAGAGGAAAGGGTGATGCAGCAAAGTAGATAAGTATTTCCCTCAGTTGTTGAGAACCAAGGTATCAATCCAGCAGGAGGAACAAGCAAGTCACCAATGGTTGCACCTACACAAACGATCAAACTCTTGCACCCAACGCTATAAAGGGGTTGTCAATCCCTTCATGATTATTTGCATTGATTAGATCCGATAGATATAGATGTAAACAAGAACAGAAAGTAAAAGGCAAATAAATTGCAACAAAGTATTTTTGATATCTTTTGTTTATAGATCTGAAAGTATATTGTGGAAAGTAGACCCCGGGGCCATAGGTTTCACTAGAGGCTTCTCTCTTGAAGGCAAATATCATGATGGGTAAAAAATTACTGTCAAGCAATTGATAGAAAAGCGAATAATCATGTAGTTATCCATGGAAATAATCATGCATATAGGCATCATGTCCGTGTCAAGTAGACCGAAACGATTCTGCATCTACTACTATTACTCCACACATCGACCGACTCCTACCTGCATCTAGAGTATTAAGTTCATGAAGAACAGAGTAACGCATTAAGAAAGATGACATGATGTAGAGGGATAAACTCAAGCAATATGATGAAAACCCCATCTTGTTACCCTTGATGGCTACAATACAATACATGCCTCGCTACCTATTGGGGATATAACCCCACGGTGAGACCCGCCCTGGAGGGCTCCGGGTTAAACCGAACGACTCGTAGCCAGCCCAAGGGTGAGCCGTGAGAACTGGAGGGCCCAACAAGCGTAGCGGCTCACAGGATGGGCTGGCAGGGTGGCCCGAATGAGAAGACCCGGGCATGTAAGCCGCCCGAGGACAACTTGGTCAGGATAGGCATGAGAAGATAGAGGCAGACTCGAGCGTGTAATGAGAGTCGGCTACGACTTGTATGACCCGTGGTCTTGACCTCGGTATATAAAGGCAAGACCCGAGGCGACTTAGGGGTTAGGTGATCGAGAACTAGGTCAAGCTTTAGCTCCCTTGTAATTGATACAACAAGCAATACAAACATAAGCAAGACGTAGGCTATTACCTCACCTTGAGGGGCCGAACCTGGGTAAACTTGTGTCCTTCGTTCCTATTAACCCCTTTGAGTCCATCACGTTAGCGATGGCCTCGAATCCAAGTCCGTTAATCCGGACATCTGCCGTGATAAATCCACGACAGTTGGCGCCCACTGTGGGGCTGATGCTTGGTGGTGTTGAGTTCTCGAAGGGCTCTCTCCCGGGGCTCGAAGGATACGTGGTCGGAAGGATCAACAAGAGTCGCCATGGCCGGTTCTACATCGACGATGCCGGCTAGGGGCTTGATGCTGAGTCCGTGGAGTATGGATTCCAGGTTCCATTCGGCGGGATCCACGTCTTCATCGGAAGGGTTGATGGATCTACACCCGGGCCAGACGTCTGCACCGACATCTTCGAGCCGGCTCGGCATCTGCGACCTGCGTGTAACATGCATCCTGCCCATGCTAATCCGGGTCAGAAGCATGTCTTCGTAGGCTTCACTCAAGGTACGGATCTGGAAGCTTCCGGATCACAGGAAACTCTCATCTATTGAGAGGACAAATCTTCAAGTGGAGAAACAAAGTCGGTGTACCAGCTCCGCAATGGCGGCCTTGGGGGCTACGGTGAGGTCTGCCTTGAGTCAGATCGCTCAGAGTCGAATAATCTTCAGTTTCCGGTTCATGCTACCTTGTTCATGGCGGGGTCAGCCCCAGGGACGAGTAGCACAACCACAGGAGCCGCCACCTCGGGTGATAACCCTCCGCCGCCGGCTCAAGTTCTTGTGGAGCCGATGGACGAGCTCACGACTTTAATGGCCACTGAGGTCACACCAGATAATCAAGCAGCTCGGAATTTAGAGATCGCAAGGATCAAGGGCCGGATGACAGAGGAACGACAAAGGATGGATGAGCTAAAGATCCAAATGGAGGAAGAGGCAGAACGTATCAAGGCAGACGCTTTCCGTCTCGGGCTGTAGCAGATATCAGCAGTAGCGGTACATCGAAGGAGGCATCAGTCCCATCTACCAGAGCGCTATGAAGCAAGGAACCTCTTCAATACTCCTGGCGCGAGGCGAGTAGCAGACGCGCCCGAAGCCGCCCGACGGAGCGACCAGCGATTCATCCGGCCCGACGTAACCAAGCTTCACCTGGTGACTTTCCAACACCGACGGGTCATTATTCTAACCCGACCGATAATATGGTGGCAGCGGCCACCCGGCTTGAGACAATTCCTATCCCGGATGAGGCACCCTTTGCAGAGGATGTGCGGAACACCATCGGGTACCTGCAGACTGCCGTGGCCCAGCAGGAGAAATATACTCACAGTCGGAGCCGTGTTCATTCAACCCATCTTCCTAGCCGTAGCTTTAGCCAGTGCTATGAGTCACTAGTGGGTTCCAGCAGCAACCGACACAGAGAGATTCCGACGGGTCACCGGCCGGGTAGAGATACGTCAGCATTTGTAAACCATGCGGGAAGCCCGCAAGAGGCGCTAGCTAGGCCGGCTCACCAGGAGCCTGTACCTTCCGTTTCGATGGGGGCAGGAGTAAACTCCAGGACGGAAGGGCTGCCGTGTTTGTTGCCGGCTCTGCGGAGCGAGCGGCTGCCAAGAGACTTCAAAGGGCCCCGCAAGGTCCCAAATTATACCGCTAATTTACCCCCGGAGCCCTGGGTGGAGAGTTATGAACTGGCCATGGAGATGTTGGAGGTCAGTGAGGCGGTTTATGCCAAGTATTTCGTCATGATGCTTGAAGGCCCGGCTCGCACGTGGCTAAAGGGGTTTCCGCCTAATACCATCAATTCATGGGCGAAGCTCCGAGCCAGGTTCATTAAAAACTTTCAAGGGACATGCAAGCAACCGATGACCATTGTGGATCTTGATCACTGTGTGCAACAGGAGAACGAGTCGGCCCATCATTGGGTTCGGCGGGTCTCGACAATCATCCACTCCTCGGAGTAGATCACGGCGGCCCAGGCGGTACTGATCTTGGAGAAGAACTGCCATTTTGTTCCTCCGAAACAGAAACTCGTCCGGCTCAAACGTACGTGCCAGGACATGGGAGAGCTCATGACGGCTCTCACAAAATATGCCGACTCTGACAATATGAAAGATCCGGGTTCTGATGATGAGAAAGCTGGCCAAGGTAGGAAAGGCAATCAAGGCAAGGGTGCAACAAACAATGGTAGCCAGAGCAAACGTAAGAATCCAGAGGCTGGGTCAGAGCTGGTGGCTAATACAAACACCCAGCAGAATTACCCTAAAGGCAATAGGAGGTTTAGACCGCCCTTTGGCAGGGATAGCTCTCCCTCGAACATGAAGGAGTTACTTAAGCGGCCTTGTCCAAATCACAGTCTGCATGATAAGCCGGCAAACCACACATGGGGGAATTGCAGTTTCATGCAGAAGTACAAGCGGTATTTCACACAACCTAACAATCGAGATGGTGGTCCACCATGCGGCTCAGGACATGACGGGTCAGGAGCTGGTTTTGGTTTTGGCGGCTCAGGGTCCGGTCACCTGGTCCACCGTCATCCGGGTCAAGATGGTCAAGGGGGACACCGGCCGCATTCTGGTAACAATAATCAACAACAACAACATAATCAGTCTGGTTTTTAGAGTAATCCGAAGCAGCTTAGCTCCAGGCAGTACCACGTTTTCACGACCGGTCTCAACAAACGGGACCAGAAGTTGCCAAAGCGGGCAGTTAATGTGCTTATACCGGCTCTTCCGCAGTACTTAAAGTGGTCTGAATATGACATAACGTGGAGCCGAGAAGATCACCCGCCGCGTGTCGATGAACCGGGGCGGCTGGCTTTGGTTGTAGCCCCCCAGGTGGGCGGATATCTGGTGAACAAGGTGCTTATGGATGGCGGCAGCAGCATAAACATCCTTTACTATGACACTTTCCGGTAGATGAAGTTGCTTGACAAGGATTTAAAACCATCATCCATCGTCTTTCATGGTGTGGTTCCGGGTAAGTCAGCGCGTCCGGTGGGCAGGATTTCGTTGGAAGTGGCTTTTGGCGATGAGTACAATTACAGGGTGGAATCCTTGTGGTTCGAAGTGGTTAAGATCAAGAGTCCTTATCATGCGATATTTGGACGGCCGGCTTATGCTAAGTTCATGGCTAGGCCCTTCTATGTTTACTTGCAGCTCAAGATGCCTGGCTTAAACGGTACCATTACCGTTCATGGTAACCGAAATATGGCTATTGAGTGTGAAGAAGGAGATGCGGCTTATGCAGAGTCCAGTTCTGCCCAGGAGGAACTTAAGTTCTATAAGGAGAATGTATCCGGAGGATATGACCCCGCTGAAAAATCCCACCACGGAGGTTGAGCCGCCCCTCAAGTTTTCTGCGGATGATACCAAGACAGCAGATTTTACTCCGGGCGACTCATCTAAGCAGTTCATCATTGGAGCTCACATGGATCCCAAATAGGAAAGCACTCTCATCGAATTCATCCCATGGGAATCGGGACATCTTCACATGGAAACCTTCTGACATGCCGGGTGTACCGAGAGAGTTCGCTGAGCACAACCTTAATGTGGATCCAAAGTTTAAGCCGATTAAACAGTTTTTGCGGCGGTTCAATGAGGAGAGGCGCAAGGCTATTGAGGAAGAAGTTGCCTGGCTTTTGGCAGCGGGTTTTATCATTGAAGTTTTTCATCCGAAATGGTTGGCTAATCCGGTGCTCGTACTAAAAAAGAATGGCACATGGCGTATGTGTGTGGACTACACAGACGTTAACAAGGCTTGTCCGGCTGATCAATTTGCTCTCCCGCGTATTGATCAGATCATTGATGCTAAGGCAGGGTGTGAAAGTTTGTGCTTCCTGGATGCGTACTCAGGTTATCATCAAATCAAAATGGCGGTTAAAGACCAGGAGAAAACGGCTTTTATTACACCTTTGGGGCGTTCTGCTATGTCTCTATGCCTTTCGGGCTCAAAAGTGCCGATGCGACTTACCAGCTATGCGTGCAGAACTGCCTTCATAGTCAGATTGGCCGTAATGTTCATGCTTATGTAGATGACATCATGATCAAATCCGGAAAGAAGGAGACTCTCTTGGAGGATTTAAAAGAAACTTTTGATAATCTCCGGATCTACAAGATGATGCTTAACCTGACCAAGTGTGTCTTTGGTGTTCCGGCGGGCAAGCTTTTGGGTTTCCTGGTCTCTGAGTGTGGTATCGAGGCTAACCCGGACAAAATCGAGGCTATTACCTCTCTGGGAGAGCCGGCTTGCATTAATGATGTTTAGCGCTTGGCAGGGCGGATTGCTGCGTTGAGCCGGTTCATAAGCCGTCTTGGAGAGAAGGCTATTCCTTTATATCAAATGATGAAGAAGACAGACAAATTTGTCTGGAGTAAAGCGGCGGGTGAAGCACTTGAGGCGCTTAAAAAACAGCTCACCGAGCCGCCAGTGCTGGCTGCTCCGGCTGAAAAAGAACCGTTACTCCTTTATGTGGCGGCTAATAACCGGGCAGTGAGTGCTGCAATCATGTTCAAGCGCAAGGAGGCTGGAAAGGAGTATCCAGTGCAAAGGATGGTTTATTATATCAGTGAGGTCCTGACAGAGTCTAAGAAAGATATCCACATTGGCAGAAGCTGGTATATGGGGCCTTCATGGCCAATCGCAAGTTAAAACACTATTTCTTAGGGCAACAGATAACTGTGGTCAGTTCTGCTCCGTTTTGGGATATTATCCAGAACAGAGAAGCCACAGGAAGGATTGCTAAGTGGGCATTGGAGCTGGGACCTCTCAATGTAAAATATGTGCCTCACACAACTATCAAGTCCCAAGCCCTTCTGGACTTCATAAATGATTGGACGGAGTGTCAAGCTCCCGAGGAAAATCCGGATAACACATACTGGACTATACACTTCTATGGATCCAAGCAATTAGAGGGGTTAGGGGTAGGAGTTGTTCTGACATCCCCCAAGGGTGATAAATTTTGTTATGTGCTCCGGCTGATGTTCCCCTGCACTAACAATGTGGCTGAATATGAAGCTTTGCTTCATGGTCTTCGGTTAGCCAAGGAGATGAATTTGAGCCGAGTCAGGTGTTTGGGCGACTCAGATCTCGTGGCTCAGCAAGTTTCTGGCACTTGGGATTCCAAGGACCCGTGGATGGCGGCTTACCATCAGACGGTTGATGTTATTGCACGACACTTCAAAGGATATCAGGTAGATCACATTGATCGTCACAGAAATGAGGCGGTTGATGCCTTATCACGATTAGGCTCTCAACGAAAGCCGGTGCCACCCAATGTCTTTCTGGACGTCTTACACCATCCGACTGTCAAGATACCTTCAGAAGAAGATTTGGTTGTTCCTGACCCGGAGGCAGAATTAGTGGCGGCTTTGCATTCTATCCCAGATTGGACTATTCCCTATTTGACCTATTTGACCCGGGGCGAGTTACCTGAGGATGAAGACCTAGCCAGAAAGATCACCCGACGTTCTAAGTCCATGGCAATAGTCAATGGTGAGTTGCATAAATGCAGTGTGACGGGAGTTTTTCAATGTTGTGTTTCACCAGAGGAGGGCCGGCAAATCTTGAATGAAATCCATAGTGGCGATTGTGGACACCACGCCGGCTCGAAATCTTTGGTTGCTTTTCGGCACGGGTTTTTCTGGTCGACGGCTCATAAAGATGCGGAGGACCTAGTCCGTAAGTGTGATGGCTGTCAGAAGTTTGGCCAGGTGCTCATATCCCGGCTCAGGAGTTAAGGATGATACCAATTACTTGGCCGTTTGCCGTCTGGGGGCTTGACATGATGGGACCTTTCAAGAGATCCAAGGATAAGAAAACACACCTCTTGGTGGCGGTGGACAAGTTTACCAAGTGGGTAGAGGCAGAGCCGGTCAGCAAATGTGATGCGGCTATGGCGGTTTTATTTATCAGAAAGTTGATCTACCGTTTTGGTTACCCACACAACATCATCACTGATAATGGTACAAATCTGTCCAAGGGGGCTATGAAAAAATTCTGTGACGAAGAGCATATCCGGCTTGATGTTTCAGTAGTGGCGCATCCACAATCCAACGGTCAGGCGGAGCATGCCAATCAGGAAATTTTAAGAGGGATTAAACCGCGGCTTATGGTTCCTTTGCAGAGAACAACCGGGTGTTGGGTAGAGGAATTACCCTCCGTCTTATGGAGCATCAGGACCACCCCTAATAGATCTACGGGTTTCACGCCTTTCTTTATGGTGTACGGGGCCAAGGCAGTTTTGCCCAGTGACATCCGACATGACTCGCCAAGGGTGGTGGCTTACATTGAGGCGGACAATGAGACGACACGTCAAGACGCATTGGATGCTCTAGAAGAGGCGCAAGAGTTAGCAGCGGCCTGGTCGGCAATTTATCAACAAGACTTGCGTCGCTATCACAGCCGCAGGGTCAAGACCCGGACGTTCCAGGAGGGGGACTTAGTGCTCCGGCTGATTCAGGACCAGACAAATATGCATAAGCTCTCTCCTCCATGGGAAGGACCTTTTGTAGTCAGCAGAAATCTCAACAATGGGTCATATTACCTCATCGATATCCAAGATGACTCAGATACGACGGGTCAGGAGACCCGCCGACCGTGGAACATCACGCATCTCCGGCCTTATTTCACTTAAGGGTGTAGAGACCCCTCATCGTACACTAGCATTGTACATGTCACAGTTATATCAAATAGTATCACTGCCAAAGTAAAATCCCGGTTCAGGAAAATGAGTCGCGGCACCAGGCGTTATGCCACAAAATCCCGGCTCAGGAAAATGAGTCACGGCACCAGGCTTTATGCCACAAAAAAAACCGGCTCAGGAAAACGAGTCGTGGCGAGGGCGGCTTCTTACCTTTGGGTACAGCTTCTAACGCCTATCCGCTGGTGGGTTACGCCGTACTGCTGAGGGGGGCTTCTTACCGACGGGTATCGCTTCTAACACCCTATCGGCCGACTTTATGCCAAATTTCCGGCTAACACGTTTAGCCGCGGTTATGAGAGGTTTTTTACCGACGGGTAGCTAACGTCTCATGACCCGCGAACGGCAGCTTCTTACCTTCGGGTATAGCTTATAATGCCTATTAGCCGGCTTTAGGCCATGTAAAATGGCTAAGGTAAATTAGCTGCGGCGAACGACGGCTTCTTACCTTCGGGTATAGCTTATAACGCCTATTAGCCGGCCTTATGGCACAAAAATCTGGCTAAGGAAAATTAGCCGTGGCGAGAGCGGCTTCTTACCTTCGGGTATAGCTTCTAACGCTTATCCGCCGGCGTTTACGCCGTATTATTAACTTCTGGGTGTATCTTTTAAACGCCTTATCGGCCAGGATTTATACCATCTCCGGCTAACCAGATTAGCCGTAATTGCCAAAAGGGAATTACCACCTCCGGGTATAGTTTACCTAATCTTGGCTGCAGGTGTCTTCTACGATGACAAAGCATTATAAATGGTTCAAGAGCATACAAAGACAATGGCAGCTAAAAAGCCGGATCATCTTATAAAGCATAATGACACAAGGTTCAGGAGAAGCAAAAGTAAACATCTAGTCTATTACATACACTCCCAGAAGAGCTTAGAATTTCAGACAAGTCTTTTCAAACGCCACACGACGGGTTAAGGAGAGTTGGTTGTTACAAGTTTTTTCAAGAAGGGATTAACTAGCTACCGGGTCATCCTGCTCCGGCTCTTCGATGGCCCCGATCTGGAGGTTGTCCAAATCCTAGTTGCAGTTTGTTAGAGCCGCAAAAGAGCCTTCGTCAAAATAAGGAGACGGGTCAAGGTCAGGAGTGAAGAAGTCCTTACTACGGGCAGGCGTCAAGTCTTTGCACTCGTAAAGTGGGCCGCAGATTCTTTTTTGATCCGGGCCATAAGCCGCCTGGTAGGTCGTCAGATCAGCTTCCTCCGCTAAGACGGAAGCTAGTACTCGGGATTCCTTCACGCACCGGCTGTAGTCAGCATCAGTGAACTCTGAGCCGTCGTCTTTCTTTGAAGGGAAGCCATCCATCATCTCGGCTGATGTTAGACCCGGAGAAAAGGCCAAAGCCTGACTGATGCCCACAATGGCCCCTTGGCGGGCGGCTGACTTCTTGAGTTCAGCAATCTGCTTAGGCATGGTGGAAATGAGCTCCAAGACGCCCTTGAGAGTCGCCGAAATCTTGTCTTTGTATTGCACGGCTTTAATAGTGCACACCGCGCCGCAATACAGTTGCTCAGTCAAAGTGTAGATGGCCTTCAACGGCAACAGACTATCAGAAGCCAGTTGCCGGCTCCTAGGGCCTGCATAAGACGGACATTTCAGGATGAGTCGCCAGTACAAGTGTTATATAGCCATTGACGCACAAGTTGTCAGAAGCTTACCAAAGAGGGCGGCTGTCATCTTGGTAATGTGGCGCTTCAGGGCTTGGAGTTCATCGGATACAGCTATCAGCCGTTGATCGGTGTTATCCACCCGTTTGGTCAAAGAGATCTTCTCAGACTCAGCTGACTCTTTAAAAGCAGCAAAGTCGGCCTTGATTGTGGCCAACTCCTCAGAGAGGAGCCGACACTTTTCATCGGTGGCACTTCGAGCCGTTTGTTGAGCCGCCAGGTTGGTCTTCAGATCCGTTAACTGGGACCCGGCCTCGTTTAAAGCTTCCCGTGTCATATCAAAATGCAGAATAAGTCGTGAGGATGGAATTTTATCAGATGATGAAGATTAAGACAAAATTATGCAAGTTTCAAGCAGATTGCAAGCAATATGTTTGACACTTGGGGGCTAATGTATATTTGATCTCCAAGATTACAGTGCAGTTCCGGCTCATCTTCATCAAGTTAATCCGGAACTTGGGGGCTCCAGTTGGCTCTTAAAACTATCCACATTGAAGATCCGACTCAACTTTATCAAAGTTGAGTCGGCCCTTGGGGGCTACAATTGGCTGTTCAAACTATCTACAATGAAGCTCCAACTCAACTTTATCAAAGCTGAGCCGGCCCTTGGGGACTATGGATTTAGATTTTCTACAGAGGATCAGGAAAGACCTGGTTCAACTCTTAATTAGATTGAGCCGGCCCTTGGGGGCTAAGTAAGGTTATAGCAAGAAGAGGAGTACCTCATATTTTTTCTTCATCAAGCTGACCAGCCGAAGCTCCAGATCTCGGCTGGTGGAAAGGCGGTTCACATAACCAGTGTGAAGTTCTTTGGCCGTCATCTTCTCAAAGGAAGAAGAGTCAAAATCCAGCTTCTTTGAAGCCTCGGCCGGCTCTTTACGCCTGGTCAACACGTGAGCCGGGGGAGACTGAAAGGCAGACCCGGTGATCATGATGTCCGGAGTTGTAGTGGTCTTGGTCATCTGGGCAGGACTCGGTGGTTTTGAAGGACCCCTTGGAGGGCTCTCTAGGATGTTATCTTCAACAACCGGCCCAGTGGATGCGGCTGGCGGATCTACATTCGGTCGTGACTCTTCCGGTTGTTCATGCTGTGGCTCTAGGGCTGCAGGGCTAGGGGAGGACTTGTTCGTCTTGCGACGCTTCGCTTGAGCCCTAGAGAACATGAAGTGCTAGAACCCAGGGATTACAACCGCCAAAGGGAATAGAAATGCACAGCTAAAAGAAATACTTACAATGGATTGATCTTGGGAGGCGGCAGAGAGGTCGCCGAAGAGTCGCCAGAAGAGGGTGATTTCTGAGAGACAATTTAAGAAAGATGAGACAACATCGAGGTCGCAAAGTGAGATTAATTAAAACGGAGATACATACCTTTGCGGGGCGTTTCTTTGGAGCTGGCGAGTTTGGCAAGCCGGACATAAGTTCAGTAGAACCAGCGCTCCGGGTCTGGCGACGCTCAACCTGTTGTTGCTTCTTCAAAAGAAAATCGGGAGCCAGATAAGCAAAAGGGTGAGAAACAGGAACTTTTCCAATAACCCGCCGCAGCCTCCGGGGGATAAAATATTCTGAGCCGGAAGAAATATAGATTACCTCAGGGGCGTTGGCGCGGCTCGTTTCAACATCATCCTGTGAGTAAAACAAGTGTAAGTAAAATAAGGTAATAAAATGGCAGAAAGCAGCCAAGGTTTACCTTTGAGTCGGACGATTGCGGCGGGTCAAACCATCCTTCTTGTGGGGCGGTTTGCTTGGGCTTCTTAGCCAAAACTTTCTTCTTGGGCTTCTTCAAAGGAGGAACATATTCCTTCTTCCAGAAATCAGAGTTGGCTTGGAAAGGTTAAACCGGTTAAACAGTAATGCGTCAGAAAGGTATAAGTGACAAGGAGAAAAGTGGTGAAGAGTCGCCTTACATCTGGAGCCAGATTTTTGGCGTTAAAAGGTGCCAGGCCAATGGCGTTGCATGATCCGGATGCTTCATGGACAAGGCTCCGGATGACAGTGGTGATGTCATCCTCCATCAGGGTTGATTGGCTGAAGCATAGTGAACTATCATACTTGCCTTCATATTCACACATGAGCCAGCTTCTATGACTTAAGGGCATAATCCGCCAAGAAATCCAGAAGCGGATCAAATCCAGCCCGGTTAAACCATTGGCCATGAGGGCCTTGATCTTGGCGTGAGCCGACTCGTACCTTGCACGTTCCGAAGCTGATAGCCGGCCTGGAAGCTCTGAAGTTGTCTTGAGCCGGGAGGGACGATAACCCGACAGTGGACGCTCATTCTCAGGAGAGGTATCCTTGTAGTAGAACCAAGTCTTGTTCTAGTCCTTTTGGATGACTCGGCATCTGCATGGCTGGAAAAGCAATATCCCTACGCCGTTGAATGGAGATCCCGCCAAGCTCTAGACTCGGACCGGCCTTCACCTCAGTCTGTCGGTTGGCATAGAAAAACTCTCAAAATAACCCCACAGACGGCTTGGCTTGCATATAGACTTCACAAAGCACTTGAAAATTGCATATATTGGAGACGGAGTTGGGGGCCAAGTCTTGGGGGTGAAGCTTGTAAAAGTGAAGGACGTCACGAAAGAACTTCGAGCCGGGGGGCACGAATCCTCGCTCGATATGATCGGAGAAGACCACTACTTCGCCTTCTTGAGGAGTGGGCCGCGTTTCATCACCTGGGGCCCACCAATTAAGGACCTCCTTGGAAGGAAGGGTACCTACGTGAACAAAATCCAGTAAGTATTCCTCTGTGATGCAAGACCCGACCCAGTTGCGAGTTGGAGGCGCGAGACATGCTGGCGGCTTAAGGACTGTGCAAATTAAAAAGTATGGTGAGTCAAGAGCAAAACAAATATCTACGATGGCTTACAATTTTAAGGGTTCTACAAATAATATGCCGGCTGATGAGAGCCGGAGGGGCCTGGTGAGTCAACAAAGAAAAGAGGAGGAGCAAAAAAAAGGCTAAGTCCCAGGAAATAGATTTCGTGAAGTTCAGCTAAAATAACAGATCTAGAAAAGCAGGAAAAATGCCTCTATTTTTAGACCTAAGGATGAACGGGCGAGGCGGACGAAAACCTAAATGGCAGGCTGAGTAGGGACCGATTTCTGTATTATTAGTCACTGCCTATTACGCAGCGGCGCCGCGAGGTCGGGCGACTGGCCGACGTTCATACACTGAGCATGGCCGGCGGCAAGGGAGTTCGAGTTCTAAGCGACGACGGCGGCGGAGCTTATAGAAACCCTACCGGAGAGGGTTATGGGTCTAAGGGAAGAAGACTTACCGGCGACAGGAGCGCGAGATGAACTCTGGTTCGCAACAGGTTGATGCAGCGGCCAGTCGACGGCGAGACAGAGACGGCGCCAGAGTAGGAGCGGAGGTATCGGAGAAGAGGGAGATGACAGCGCGAGCGGGATAAAGGAAATACCACCCATAGTAGTCCTATTTAAAAGGAAAAAGGGGCATGCGCGAAAATCCAGGCGACACAAAATCGTCCGACCGAGGCGGACGCCTTGATTTTCGGGTTAACCATTTAATGGAAGGATTTGGCGGTGCGTCAGCGCATCTTTTTTGCAGAGTCCACGTGATGTCACGGCGGGTCACTACCGGGCAACTCACCGAGGAACAAAAGAGAAGGATGAAATGAGCAAGCTCAAATCAACCTAGGGCTAATGTTGGGGATATAACCCCACAGTGAGACCCGCCCTAGAGGGCTCCGGGTTAAACCGAACGGCTCGTAGCCAGCCCAAGGGTGAGCCGTGAGAATCGGAGGGCCCAACAAGCATAGCGGCTCATAGGATGGGCCGGCAGGGTGGCCCGGATGAGAAGACCCGGGCGTGTAAGCCGCCCGGGGACAACTTGGTCAGGATAGGCAAGAGAAGATAGAGGTAGACTCGGGCGTGTAATGAGAGTCGGCTATGACTTGTATGACCCGTGGTCTTGACCTCGGTATATAAAGGCAAGACCCGGGGCGACTTAGGGGTCAGGTGGTCGAGAACTAGGTCAAGATTTAGCTCCCTTGTAATCGATACAACAAGCAATACAAACATAAGCATGGCGTAGGCTATTACCTCACCTTGAGGGGCCGAACCTGGGTAAACTCGTGTCCTTCGTCCCTATTAACCCCTTTGAGTCCATCACGTTAGCGATGGCCTCGAATCCAAGTCCGTTAACCCGAACATCCGCCGTTATAAATCCACGACACTACCCGTACTATGTCACTGGGTGAGGACACCGCAAGATTGAACCCAAAACCAAGCACTTCTCCCATTGCAAGAATTACCAATCTAGTTGGCCAAACCAAACCAATAACTCGAAGAGACTTGCAATGATATGAAATCATGCAAATAAGAATTCAGAGGAGATTCTTCAAATAAGATTCACGGATAATCTGAACATAAACTCACAATTCATCGGATCTTGACAAACACACCACAAAAGAGGATTACATTGGATAGATCTCCATGAAGATCATGAAGAACATGGTATTGAAGATCAAAGAGAGAGAAGAAGCCATCTAGCTACTAGGTATGGACCCATATGTCTGTGGTGGACTACTCACGCATCATCGGAGGGGCAATGGAGTTGATGTACATGCCCTCCATGATCGAAACCCACTCCGGTAGATTACCGGAAAAGGCTCCAAGATTGGATCTCTCGGGAACGGAGGCTTACGGTGGCAGAAAAGTATTTTTGTGTCTCCCTTTTGTGTCGGGGAAATATTTGGGAATTTATTGGCCAATAATTAGGGTTAGGAGACCTGTCAGGAGGCGACAAGCCCGCTAGGCACGGCCAGGGGGGCGCCTAGTAGGCTTCTAGCTCCCTGGCACCTCCCCTGCCGTGCACTCCAAGCTTGATCAATTTGTTCCTTCCAAAAAAATTCCTTCCGAAGATTTTATTCCATTTAATATTCCATATATGCAAAACTCAAAAAACAAGGAAAAAACCGAAAGTGGCACTAGGCTCTAGATTAATAGGTTAGTCCCAAAAATAATATAAAATAACATATTAATGCATATAAAACATCCAAAACAGATAATATAATAGCATGCCATCATTAAAAATTATAGATACGTTGGAGACATATCAGCATCCCCAAGCTTAATTCCTGCTCGTCCTCGAGTAGGTAAATGATAAAAACATAATTTTTGATGTGGAGTGCTACCTAACATATTTATCCATGTAATATCTTTATTGTGACAGGAATATTCAGATCCGTAAGACTCAAAACAAAAGCTTAATATTGATATAAAAACAATAACGTTTCAAGCATATTAGGAAAGCAATTGTATCTCTTCAAAATATAATGACAAAAGAAAGTTATCCCTACAATATCATATGGTCTGGCTATGCTCAGTCTTCCCCAGACAAAGTATTTATATCATGCACAACACCGATGAAAAGTCAAGCAATTGTTCACACCTTTAATTTCTCAAACTTTTTCAACTCTCACGCAATACATGAGCGTGAGCCATGGATATAACACTATAGGTGGAATAGAATATGGTGGAGGTTGTCAAGGAAAGGGAGAAGATAGTTTCACATCAACTAGGCGTATCAACGGGCTATGGAGATGCCCATTAATAGATATCAATGTGAGTGAGTAGGGATTGCCATGCAACGGATGCACTAGAGCTATAAGTGTGTGAATGCTCAAAAAGAAACTAAGTGGACGTGCATCATGAAGAAAAATTCCACTAGCTATATGAAAGTGACAAAATAGGAGACTCTCTATCATGAAGATCATGGTGCTACTTTGAAGCACAAGTGTGGAAAAAGGTAATAGCAATGTCCCTTCTCTCTTTTCTTCATTTTTTGGTGGGCATCTAAGGTCTCTTTTATTCATTTTTTTATTTGGGCTTCGCTGGCCTCTTTTTTTTTCATAAAGTCCAAAATCTCATCCCCACTTGTGAGGGAATCATAGCTTCCATCATCCTTTCCTCACATGGGACATGCTCTATTAATGATAATCATCACACTTTTATTTACTTACAACTCAAAAGAAAATTACAACTCGATACCCATGACAAAACATGAATCTATATGCAATATCTAAGTGATGGTGCAAGTCATAAAAGGAAACGGTGGAAGTTGCATGGCAATATATCTCGGATTTGCTATGGAAATTCCATAATAGGTTGGTATGGTGTCTGTTTTGAGAAATGATATGTGGTGGCCGTTTTGAGGAAGGTATATGGTGGCTGTTTTGAGGAAGGTGTTTCTTGTACCGGCGAAAGTTGCGCGGTACTAGAGAGGCTAGCAAAGGTGAAAGGGTGAGAGTGCGTATAATCCATGGACTCAACATTAGTCATAAAGAACTCACATACTTATTGTAAAAGTATATTAGTCATTGAAGCAAAGTATTAAATGCATGCTCCTAGGGGAGAGGTTGGTAGGAGTTAACCTCGCACGCTCCTGATCCTCACACAAAGGTCGACAATCTATAAACAAGTCATGCTCTGACTTCCTTACATAACGATTCACCATACGTGCATGCTACGGGAATCACAAACCTTTACAGAAGTATTTTTTAGCAAATCACAATTACTTCCTAACATGTCTCTTAATATTACGATCTTTATATCTCAAAATTGTATGCAAGGAATCAAACTTCTCATAAATACCCAATGCACATAATATATCCCTCTTGGATGCCTATTATATTAGGACTAAATTCATAACCTAGACCAGTTACCATGCTGTTTCAGAAACTCTCAAAATAATATAAGTGAGGTAAGAGAGTTCAATTATTTCTATAAAACGCAAACACCACCGTGCTCTAAAAAATATAAGTGAAGCACATAGAGAAAAATTGCTCAACTCAAAAGATATAAGTGAAGTACACAGAGCATTCTAAAAAATTCAAGATTCAACGTGTATCTCCCAAAAGATGTGTGCAGCAAGGATGATTGTGGCAAATTAAAAAGCCAAGACTCATATCATACAAGACGCTCCAAGCAAAACACATATCATGTGGTGAATAAAAATATAGCCTCAAGTAAATTTACCGATGGATTGAAGACGAAAGAGGGGATGCCTTCCGGGGCATCCCCAAGCTTAGGCTCTTTGGCATCCTTGAATATGACTTGGGGTTACTTGGGCATCCCCAAGCTAAGGTTATTGTCACTCCTTATTCCATAGTCGATAAAATATTTTCCCAAAACTTAAAAACTTCACACACCAAACTTAACAAAAAACTCGTGAGATCCGTTAGTATAAGGAAATAAATCACCACTTTAGGTAATGTTGTGAACTCATTATTTATTTGTATTGGTGTTATAACTACTATAATCTAACTTCTCCATGGTTCATACCACATGATACAACCCAAAGATTCATCAAAATAGGCAAACAACTCAAAGAAAATAGAATCTGTCAAAAACAGAACAATATGTAGCAATCTGAAAACTTCGTATACTTATGTAACTCAAAAAATTCTAAAAACTAGGTAAAGCCTGGGAAATTTATATATCAATCTTTTTTAAAACTTTCAAACTCATTAGACGCTCCAAACAATTTAGAAAATTCCTGTACTGAGCGCAAACGTTTCTGTTTTTTAGCAAGATCAAATCAACAACTACCATAGATCACCCCAAAGGTTTTACTTGGCTCATACACTAATTAAAAAACCAAAACACAATTAATACATAAGTAATAATATGGTAAACACTCAAAAACAGAACACAAAAATAAAATTGGGTTGCCTCCCAACAAGCGCTATTGTTTAACGCCCCTAGCTAGGCATAATGATTTCAATGATGCTCACATAAAAAGTAGTAATTTAAATATGCAAGAAATCATCATGAATCTCACAACAATAAATTTTCAGTCTAACCCACTTCCTATGCATAGGGATTTTGTGGGCAAACAATTTATGTGAACAAGAATCACTTAGCATAGGAAGGCAAAACAAGCATAACTTCAAAACTTTGAACACATAGAGAGGAAACTTGATATTATTGCAATTCCTAAAAGCATATGTTCCTCCCTCATAATAATTTTCAGTAGAATCATGAAGGAATATCACAATATATCTATCACATAAAGGATTCTTTTCATGATCAATTATAGCATACGTGTCATCACCAAAACTTGGGGAACAACAAATATCATCTTCATCGAGCATATCATTCCCAAGCTTGTGGTTTTGCATATCATTAGCATCATGGATATTCAGAGAATTCATACTAACAACATGGCAATCATGATTTTCATTCAAGGAACTATCATGAATATCCTTATAAATTTCTTCTTTCAATACTTCATCAAAATTTCCAGATTCATGATTTCCAAACAAAACTTCATAGAGATAATCAAGTGCACTCAACTCACTAGCAATTGGTTCATCATAATTTGCTCTTTTGAAAAGATTAGCAAGTGTATGAGGATCCATATCAATAGATTTTTAGCAATCGAAGATACAAGCAAATGGAAGGCACATGGCAACAAAAGCAAACATAGCAAACAAGAGACGAATGGAAGAAGGGCGAATAAATAGGCAAATCTTTTTGGTATTTTCTGAAAATCGTTTTAGAAGTGGGGGAGAGGAAAATGAGAGGAAAATGGAAAATAATGTAAATGCAAGAGATGAGTTAGTGATGGGTAATTGGTAGGCTTGATGTGTATCCTCCCAGGCAACGGCGCCAGAAATTGGCAAGTTGATGGGAGAGATCTTGTATTGAGTTGCTATGTTTCATCCCCAGCACGACGCTAGAAATCATTCTTGCTACCTCTTGAGCGTGCATTGGTTTTCCCTTGAAGATGAAAGGGTGATGCAGAAAAGTAGATAAGTATTTCCTTCAGCTGTTAAGAACCAAGATATCAATCCAGTAGGAGGCAGAAGCAAGTCACCAATGGTTGCACCTACACAAACAATCAAACTCTTGCACCCAGCGCTATAAAGGGGTTGCCAATCCCTTCATGATTATTTGCAAGGATTAGATCCGATAGATATAGAAGTAAACATTAACATAAAGTAAAAGGTAAGTAAATTGCAGCAAAGTATTTTTGGTATTTTTGATTTATAGATCTGAAAGTATATTATGGAAAGTAGACCCGGGGGCCATAGGTTTCACTAGAGGCTTCTCTCTTGAAGGCAAATATCATGGTGGGTAAACAAATTACTATCAAGCAATTGATAGAAAAGCGAATAATCATGTAGTTATACAAGGCAATGATCATGCATATAGGCATCATGTCCATGTCAAGTAGGCTGAAACGATTCTGCATCTACTACTATTACTCCACACATCGACCGACTCCTGCCTGCATCTAGAGTATTAAGTTCATGAAGAACAGAGTAACACATTAAGAATGATGACATGATGTAGAGGGATAAACTCAAGCAACATGATGAAAACCCCATCTTGTTACCCTTGATGGCAACAATACAATACGTGCCTCACTACCCCTACTATGTCACTGGGTGAGGACACCGCAAGGACTTCTTCGGCGGCAGAAAAGTATTTATGTGGCTCCCTTTGGTATTGGGGGAATATTTGGGTATTTATAGGCCAGGAATTAGGGTTAGGAGACCTGTCGGGAGGTGACAAGCCTGCTAGGCACGGCTAGGGGGGGGGCACCTAGCAGGATTGTGGCTCCCTAGCACCTCCCCTGCCGTGCACTCCAAGCTTGGTCGATTTGTTTCCTTCCAAAAAATTCCTTCCGAAGGTTTTATTCTGTTTGGACTCCGTTTAATATCCCATATCTGCAAAACTCAAAAACAAGGAATAAACAGAAACTGACACTAGGCTCTATATTAATAGGTTAATCCCAAAAATAATATAAAATAGCATATTAATACATATAAAACATCCAAAACAGATAATATAATAGAATTCCATCATCAAAAATTATAGATACGTTGGAGATGTATCAGCAGAAATCCTTCTTGCTACCTCTTGAGCGTGCGTTGGTTTTCCCTTGAAGAGGAAAGGGTGATGCAGCGATGTAGATAAGTATTTCCCTTAGTTGTTGAGAACCAAGGTATCAATCCAGTAGGAGGAACAAGCAAGTCACCAATGGTTGCACCTACACAAACAATCAAACTCTTGCACTTGTCGCCCGAGGATCTAGGATTGCAATGGTCGCGACGCAAAAATCTAGAGGAGGCTCCGAAGCTGCTGCTTGCTAGAGTGAAGAACCATGACTTGGGCATGGTGTGGATGGAGTGATGAGGAGGAGTTTAGAGAAGTGGCCGAGCACGTAGGTATGGGTGTCGACGTCATCGGAGGATGGATTATATAGGCACGACCAGGCTAGACAAGCCGACAGTTAGCCTGTTCCAATATGATGCAACAATTGAAGTTGGTTTCTTGGGACAACACATCTGCATTGAAGCGATGCCGCCCATCTGGTCATGTCAGTAAGCTCCACCGTCCTGTCAGGTAAAATCATGCGTCATCAACGTTGGTCGATATAGCTCTAGTCGGGCATGAACGCGACGTGGAAAGCGGCTCACCCATTGGGAGAAAGCGTGTGAAAGAATTTTGGGTGGGTCTGGGTGTCGAACGTGTGCATTGTAGCAGTGTTGATGCTTGCAAATCCCCATCCCTTTTGCTTCTAGTTAGCAGAAAAACAGACGTTCGGACCGGTGCATAGAAGGATGCGGAACCATACTGGATTGAAAAACACGTCTGGACTGCACGGTCCAGGCGGATGCAGTAGGTTTTAGGATCAACTTTAAAGGACCTCCAATGCACTGATGCATTCTGTTCACGCGTGTCCGTTTGGTTCCAGTTAGGTCGAAACAAACACAAACCACGACCCGACATGCCCGTGCAAATGGATGAGAGTCCGTTTTTTCCGCCCGCGACTCATTCCTGGCCCAAATATGGGATGAGTTTGTGTTGGCATAGACAGGAAGCGAATGCGCACGACGCCTGCCTTTGACCCCTTTGGCTTGCCATATGGTGTCACATTGAACATTCTTCCCCATCCTCATCGATAGTTAACACACCCCCGTGACCCTGCCGCAACCGACCACCGACGGCCAGTTGGATGCTCGATAGTCGGCCCGCACCGACACACATCCCCCCAGCTACACGCCACACCTTATTGCCGGTGTTGGTGGCCTGTTTTTGCTGCCGTCGTAGCACCTCCACCGCCAACCACACCCCTCGCCTCCGCCACCGCTGGGAGCTCCAAGCCCAACGTCATCACTTCCACGGTTGCTCTACACCGATAGTCGTGTGCTACCTCTTGAGCGTGTGTTGGTTTTCCCTTGAAGAGGAAAGGGTGATGCAGCGAAGTAGATAAGTATTTCCCACAGTTGTTGAGAACCAAGGTATCAATCTAGTAGGAGGAACAAGCAAGTCACCAATGGTTGCACCTACACAAACAATCAAACTCTTGCACCGAACGCTATAAAGGGGTTGTCAATCCCTTCACGATTATGTGCAAGGATTAGATCCGATAGATATAGATGTAAACAAGAACAGAAAGTAAAAGGTAAATAAATTTAAGAAAAGTATTTTTGGTATTTTTGGTTTATAGATCTGAAAATATAATATGGAAAGTAGACCCGAGGGCCATATGTTTCACTAGATGCTTCTCTCTTGAAGGCAAATATCATGGTGGGTAAACAAATTACTATCAAGCAATTGATACAAAAGAGAATAATCATGTAGTTATCCAAGGCAATGATCATGCATATAGGCATCATGTCCGTGTCAAGTAGATCGAAACGATTCTGCATCTACTACTATTACTCCACACATCGACTGACTCCTGCCTGCATCTAGAGTATTAAGTTCATGAAGAACATAGTAATGCATTAAGAAAGATGACATGATGTAGAGGGATATACTCAAGCAATATAATGAAAACCCCATTTTGTTACCCTTGATGGAAACAATACAATGCGTGCCTTGCTACCCCTACTATGTCACTGGGTGAGGACACCGCAAGATTGAACCCAAAACTAAGCACTTCTCCCATTGCAAGAACTACCAATCTAGTTGGCCAAACCAAACCAATAACTCGAAGAGACTTGCAAGGATATGAAATCATGCAAATAAGAATTTAGAGGAGATTCAAATAAGATTCATGGATAATCTGAACATAAACTCACAATTCATCGGATCTTGACAAACACACCACAAAAGAGGATTACATCGGATAGATCTCCATGAAGATCATGAAGAACATGGTATTGAAGATCACAGAGAGAGAAGAAGCCATCTATCTACTAGCTATGGACCCGTAGGTCTGTGGTGGACTACTCACGCATGATCGGAGGGGCAATGGAGTTGATGTAGATTCCCTCCGTGATCGAAACCGCCTCCGACAGTGTACCGGAAAAGGCTCCAAGATTGGATCTCTCGGGAACGGAGGCTTCCGGCGGCAGAAAAGTATTTTCGTGGCTCCCTTTTGTGTTGGGGGGATTTTTGGGAATTTATAGGCCAAGAATTAGGGTTAGGAGATCTGTCGGGAGGCGACAAGCCTGCTAGGCATAGCCAGGGGGCGCCTAGCAGGCTTCTGGCTCCCTGGTACCTCCCCTGCCGTGCACTCCAAGCTTGATCGATTTGTTTCCTTCCAAAAAATTCCTTCCGAAGGTTTTATTCTGTTTGGACTCCGTTTAATATTTCATATCTGCAAAACTCAAAAACAAGGAAATAGCAAAAACTGGCACTAGGCTCTAGATTAATAGGTTAGTCCCAAAAATAATATAAAATAGCATATTAATGTATATGAAACATCCAAAACAGATAATATAATAGCATGCCATCATAAAAAATTATAGATACGGTGGAGACGTATCAACATCCCCAAGCTTAATTCTTGCTCGTCCTCGAGTAGGCAAATGATAAAAACAGAATTTTTGATGTGGAGTGCTACCTAACATATTTATCCATGTAATATTATTTATTGCGGCATGAATATTCAGATCCATAAGACTCAAAACAAAAGCTTAATATTGATATAAAAGGAGTAACATTTCAAGCATACTAGCAAAGCAATTGTATCTCTTCAAAATATAATGGCAACAGAAAGTTATCCCTACAATATCATATGGTCTGGATATGCTCCATATTCCCCACACAAAGGTTTTATATCATGCACAACCCCGATGAAAAGTCAAGCAATTGTTTTCACACCTTTTCAACTCTCACGCCTACATGAGCGTGAGCCATGGATATAGTATTGGGGAACGTTGCATGGGAAACAAAATTTTCCTACGCTTCACCAAGATGAATCTAGGAGATGAGCATCTACGAGAGGGGAGAGTGGATCTACATACCCTTGTAGATCGCTAAGCGGGAAGCGTTAAGAAATGCGGTTGATGTAGTCGAACGTCTTCGCGATCCAAATCACGAGCGTCCCACAATCCAATCATGATCCGTCTCGATCTAGGGCCGAACGGACGACACCTCCGCGTTTAGCATAGGTGCGGCTTGATGACGATCTCTGCCTTCTTGATTCATAAAGAAGGAGAGGAGAGGTAGATGAGTTCTCCGGCAGCGCAACGGTGTTGCGGCGATGGTGGTGGAGTTATTCCAGCAAGGCTTTGCCTAAGCACCGCTGAAAACCGATCCAGAGGAGAAACTGGGATCTAGAGGAGAGGTAGCACGTGGCTGTTTTTTTGTGTCTCAAAACCCTCAAAAGCTCTAGTATATATAGGAGGAGGGAGGGAGGAGGCTTAGCGCACAAGGGGCCAGCCCTTGGCCTTGCGCAAGGAGGAGAGGAGGAGTCCTCCTCCAATCCTAGTAGGATTAGGACTCCTCCTTCCCACTTGGAAACTCTTTCCACCTTGGCTTTTTTCCTTCTCCTTCCACTCCAGCTGCATGGGCCTCTTGTGGGACTTAGTCCAGCCCACTAAGGGCTGGCATACCTCTTCCCACAGCCCATGTAGCCTCTTGGGTCAAAATACCCCTCCTGATGGTCCCTCGGCACCCTCCCAGCACTCCCGGTACACTATCGATGAGCCCAAAACTTTTCCGGTGACCAGAACAAGACTTCCTATATATCAATCTTTACCTCCGGACCATTCCGGAGCTCCTCACGATTTTCGGGATCTCATCCGGGATTCCGAACAACCTTCAGTCACCACCACACATAACTCTATACCCGAAACGTCACTGAACCTTAAGTGTGCAGACCCTGCGGGTTCGAGAACTGTGTAGACATGATCGAGACACCTCTACTGTCTGGATGCCCATGTTGGTTCCTACATATTCTACGAAGATCTTTATCGGTCGAACCTCTATGTCAAGGATTCAGTTAATCTCGTATGCCGTTCCCTTTGTTCTTCGGTATGTTACTTGCTCGATATTCGATCGTCGGCATCTCCATACCTAGTTCAACCTAGTTACCGGAAAGTCTCTTTACTCGTTCCGTAATACAAGATCCCATGGCTAACATTTAGTCACATTGCTTGCAAGGCTTGTTGTGATGTTGTATTACCGAGTGGGCCCTGAGATACCTCTCCATCACACGGAGTAAGAAATCCTAGTCTTGATCCATGACAATCCAACAGACACCCTCGAAGATACCCATAGAGCACCTTAGTCACCCAGTTACAAACCGTGCTATAAAAAATATAAGTGAAGCACATAGAGAAAAATTGCCCAACTCAAAAGATATAAGTGAAGTACATACAACATTCTAATAAATTCACGATTCAGCGTATCTCTCTCGAAATATGTGTGCAGCAAGGATGATTGTGGTAAACTAACAAGCAAAGACGCATGTCATACAAGACGCTCCAAGCAAAACACATATCATGTGGTGAATAAAAATATAGCATTGAGTAAATTTACCGATGGATTGAAGACGAAAGTGGGGATGCCTTCCGGGGCATACCCAAGCTTAGGCTCTTTGGCATCCTTGAGTATGACTTGGGGTGCCTTGGGCATCCCCAAGCTTAGGCTCTTGCCACTCCTTATTCCATAGTCCATCAAATCTTTACCCAAAACTTGAAAACTTTACAACACAAAACTTAGCAGAAAACTCGTGAGATCCATTAGTATAAGAAAATAAATCACCACTTTAGGTACTGTTGTGAACTCATTCTTTTGGTGTTATACCTACTGTAGTCTAACTTCTCCATGGTTCATACCACATGATATGTTGGGGATATAACCCCGCAATATGACCCGCCTTAGAGGCTCCGGTTCATATTGATGACCTTAAGACGGCCCATGGGTGAGCCGTAAGACTGGTGGCCCAGGAAGATAGATGGCTCAAGATGTGGGCCGCATTATGGCCCGGACGTAGAAGACCCGGGTGTGTAAGCCGCCTCAAGGACAACTTGGACAGAAAGATAGAAAGATACTCGGAGTCACAAGAAGACCCGGATAGATAATTGTAAAGACCCGGTGGTCCTGACCTCCTATATAAAGGTAGACCCGGGGCGATTTAGAGGGGGTGATCGAGAACTAGGTCAAGCTTCTAGCTCCTTGTAATCGATACACAAGCAATACAAACACAAGAAGGACGTAGGCTATTACCTCGATTTGAGGGGCCGAACCTGGGTAAACCCGTGTCTTTCATCCCGATCAACCCCTTTGAGTTCACCCCGTTAGCGATGGCCTCGAATCCAAGTCCGTTCACCCGGACATCTGCCATGATAAATCCACGATAGTTGGCGCCCACCTTGGGGCTCGCGCTTGGTGGTGTTGAGTTCTCAAAGGGCTCTCTCCCAGGGCTCGAGGGATATGTGGTTGGAAGGATGAGCAAGAGTCGCCGCGGCCAGATCTACATCGACGCCGCCGGCTGGGGGCTTGATGCTGATTCTGTGGAGTATGGATTCCGGGTTCCGTTTGGCGGGATCCAGGTTTTCATTGGAAAGATTGATGGATCTACACCCGGGCCGGACATCTGCACCAACATCGTCGAGCTGGCTCGGCGTCTCCAATCTGCGAGTGGTGTGCGGCCTGCCCGTGCCCATCCAGGTCAAAAGCATGTTCTCGTGGGCTTCACTCAAGGTATGGACCTGGAAGCATCCGGGTCATAGGGAACTCTTGTTTGCTCGGAAGATGAGTCCTCTAGTGGGGAGACAGAGTCAGTGTATTGGCTCAGTAGCGGTGGCCTTGGGGGATACTACGACACCTATTCTGAGGTAGAGGGCTTTGAGTCGGATGCTCCGAGACCCCCGGTTCATGCGGCGGTGTTCATGGCGGGATCGGCTCCAGCCGCCGGTCACACAGCTGCGGGAACCGCCGCAGCGGATGATAGCCCGCGGCCGCCGGCTCAGGTTCTAGTGGAATTTATGGACGAGCTTACAACTCTCATGGCCACGGAAGTAACACCGGATAATCAAGCAGCCCGGAATCTAGAGGTGGCACGGATCAAGGGCCGGATGGCAGAGGAACGACAAAGGATGGCTGAGCTGAAGATCCGGATGGAGGAAGAAGCGGAGCGTATCAAGGCAGATGCTTTCCATCTGGAGCTGGAACAAAGGTCAGCAGCCGCGGTGCACCAGAGGAGGCATCAATCCCGTCTGCCAGAATGTTACGAAGCAAGGAACCTGTTTAATACCCCTGGCGGCAGGCGGGTTGTGGGTGCGCCAGAAGGCCTCCCGATGGAACGCCCGGTAACTCATCCACCCTAGCATAACCAAACTTCACTTAGAGATTTTCCGACACCGGCGGGTCATTACTCTAACCCGGCCGAGAACATGGTGGCGGCGGCCACTCGACTTGCGACGATTCCCATCCCAGATGAAGCACCCTTTGCAGAGGACGTGCGAAACGCCATTGGATATTTACAGACGGCCATGGCCCAGCAAGAGAGATATGCTCACAATCGGAGCCGGGTTCACTCTACCCCCCTCCCCAGTCGAAGTTTCAGCCGGCGCTACGAGTCGCCGGCTTGTTCCAGCAATCATCCATGCCGGGGACCACCAGAGGACGAGCAGGCAGCTCTAGATGCACAAGCCCCCGCGGACCGGGCGAGGAACATGCGAGAGGCGGAGATAGCGGCAACCCGTTCGGAGCTGGTGCTTTCCGTCTCAATGGGAGTAGTTAGTACCAGAGCCGTAGGGGTGCCATGTTTAACTCCGGCTCTGAGAAGTGAACGACTACCGAAAGATTTTAAGGGGCCTCGAAAAGTTTCGAATTACACAGTTGATCTACCCCCTGAGGCTTGGGTTGAGAGTTATGAGCTGGCCATGGAGATGCTGGACGTCAGTGAGGCGGTATGTGCAAAATATTTCATCATGATGCTTGAGGGTCCGGCTCACACATGGTTGAAAGGTCTGCCGCCTAACACAATAAGTTCATGGGCGGAGCTGAGAGCGAAGTTTATTAAGAATTTTTAGGGGACCTGTAAGCAGCCTATGACCATTGTAGACTTGGACCATTGTGTTCAATAGGAAAATGAGTCGGCCCATCATTGGGTCCAGCGGGTGTCGACCATTATTCACTCTTCAGAGCAGATCACGGCGGCTCAAGTGGTGCTTATTCTGGAAAAGAACTGTCATTTTGTTCCATTGAAACAGAAGCTCGGCCGGCTCAAGCACACGTGTCAGGATATGGGAGAGCTCATGACGGCCCTGACAAAGTATGCTGACTCAGATAACACCAAGGATCCAGGCTCGGATGATGAGAAATCCAATCAAGGGAAGAAGAACAATCAAGGCAAAGGCTTTGTGAACAATGGGAATCAGAATAAACGGAAGAACGCTGATGGCGGGTCAGAGCTAGTGGCAAACACCAACACAGAACAGAACCATCCCAAGGGGAACGGAAAATTCAGGCCGTTTCACCAAAGGAACATAGGTCCTTTCAATTTAGAAGAAGTGCTTAAGAAGCCTTGTTCGGAGCACGGAACGCCTGATAAGACGGCGTTACATGCATGGGGTGATTGCTTTATCATGCAGAGATTCAAAAACCAGCATTCCCAACCACGCAATAACCAGGGCGGTGGCCCACCTGGCGGCTTAGGGCACGGCGGATCAGTGGTTGGATTCGGCGCCAGCGGTTCAGGAGCCGGGCATCCGGGTCAGAATAACCAAGGGGGGCACCAACAACATCTTGGCAACAATAGCAATAACAACCATCAGCAGCAGCAGCGCAATCAATCCGGGTTTCAGAGTAACCCGAAGCAGCTCAGTTCTGGACAGTATCACGTGTTCACGACCGGTCACAGTAAACGAGACGAGAAGTTGCGGAGGCGAGCGGTTAATGCGGTTGCTCTGGCTCTCCCGTGGTACTTACCATGGTGTGAGTATGACATAATGTGGAGCTGGGAGGATCACCCGCCGTGGGTAGATGACCCGGGCCGGCTGGCTTTAGTTGTGGCCCCTCAGGTGAATGGCTATATGGTGAACAAGGTGCTCATGGACGGAGGCAGCACTATCAACATCCTTTATTATGACACTTTCTGGCGGATGAAGTTGCTTGACAAAGACCATAAACCTTCCTCCACCATCTTTCATGGTGTGGTCCCGGGTAAGTCGGCATACCCGGTGGGCCGGATTTCTTTGGAAGTAGCTTTTGGTGATGAGTATAATTACAGGGGGAGTCCTTGTGGTTTGAGGTGGTTACAATCAAAAGTCCCTATAATGCATTGTTTGGGAGGCCGGCTTATGCCAAATTTATGGCTAGGACTTGCTATGTTTATTTACAACTCAAAATGCCCGGCTTAAATGGTACAATTACCGTTCACGGTAATCGAAAAATGGCTCTCGAGTGTGAGGAAGGAGATGCGGCGTATGCAGAGTCTAGTTGTGCCCAGGAGGAGTTGAAGTTCTACAAGGAAAACGTTGACCCGGAGGATATGACCCCACTGAAGAAGCCTACTACGGAAGTTGAGCCGTCACTCAAGTTTTCGGCGGATGATCCCAAGGCAGTAGTTTTCAATCCGGGCGACTCATCCAAGCAGTTCATCATTGGGGCTCACATGGATCCCAAATAGGAAAGCGCGCTCATTGAATTCATCCGTGAGAATCGAGACATCTTTGCATGGAAGCCTTCTGACATGCCGGGTGTACCGAGAGAGTTCGCTGAGCACAACCTTAATGTGGATCCGAAGTTTAAGCCGATTAAACAATTTCTACGACGGTTCAACAAAGAGAGACGTAAAGCTATTGTGGAGGAAGTTGCCCGGCTCTTGGCTGCAAGCTTTATAGTGGAAGTTTTTCACCCGGAGTGGTTGGCTAACCCGGTGCTAGTGCTCAAAAAGAACGGCACCTGGCGTATGTGTATAGATTACACAGACCTTAACAAGGCTTGCCCGGCTGACCCTTTTGCACTCCCTCATATCGATCAGATTATTGATGCTAAAGTCGGGTGTGAAAGTTTATGCTTCCTGGATGCATATTCAGGTTATCATCAGATCAAGATGGCAATGAAAGATCAGGAGAAGATGGCATTTATTACACCCTTTGGGGAGTTCTGCTACGTCTCCATGCCTTTCGGGCTCAAGAGTGCGCATGCGACTTACCAACGATGTGTGCAGAACTGCCTTCACAGTCAGATTGGCCGAAATGTTCATGCTTACGTAGACGACATCATGGTTAAATCCAGAAAGAAAGAAACTCTCCTAGAGGATCTGTAGGAAACTTTTGACAATCTCCGGGTCTACAAGATGATGCTTAACCCGACGAAGTGTGTTTTTGGTGTTCCAGCAGGAATGCTTTTGGGTTTCTTGGTCTCTGAGCGGGGCATCGAGGCTAACCCAGATAAAATTAAGGCTATCACTTCTTTAGGAGAGCCGACGTGCATTAATGACATTCAACGCCTTGCAGGACGGATTGCTGCGTTGAGGCGGTTCATAAGCCGGCTTGGGGAGAAGGCCATTCCCTTATACCAGATGATGAAGAAGACAGACAAGTTTAAGTGGTGCAAGGTAGCGGCTGAAGCACTTGAAGCTCTTAAAAAACAGTTGACTGAGCTGCCAGTGTTAGCCGCTCCGGCTGAGAAAGAGCCATTGCTCCTTTATGTGGCGGCTAACAACAAAGCGGTCAGTGTAGCAATTGTGGTTGAGCACAAGGAGGCAGGGAGGGAATATCCTGTGCAAAGGCCGGTTTATTACATCAGTGAAGTTTTGGCAGAGTCTAAGCAGAGGTATCCGCATTGGCAGAAGCTGGTATACGGAGTTTTCATGGATAACCGCAAGTTAAAACACTACTTTTTGGGGCACCAGATAACCGTGGTCAGTTCTGCCCCGTTGGGAGATATCATTCAAAATAGAGAAGCCACAGGGAGGATTGCCAAGTGGGCCTTAGAGCTGGGTCCTCTTAACATCAAATATGTTCCTCGTACAACAATAAAGTCTCAAGCTTTGGTGGATTTCATAAATGATTGGAAAGAATGTCAAGCTCCCGAAGAGAAGCCGGATAACACATATTGGACTATACACTTTGATGGGTCCAAGCAGCTAGAGGGGTCCGGTGCAGGGGTTATTCTCACCTCCCCGAAGGGTGACAAGTTTTGTTATGTGCTCCGGTTAATGTTTCCTTGTACTAATAATGCAGCTGAGTATGAGGCACTGCTCCATGGTCTCAGAGTCGCTAAAGAGATGAACTTAAGCCGGGTCAGATGTTTAGGCGACTTAGATCTTGTGGCTCAGCAAGTTTCAGGTACTTGGGTCTCCAAGGATCCGCGGATGGCGGCTTATCGACAGGCGGTTGATATCATTGCCGGTTACTTCAAGGGGTACCAGGTGGATCATATTGCTCGTCGCAGGAATAAGGCAGCTGATGCCTTATCACGGTTAGGTTCTCAACGAAAGCCGGTACCACCTAATTTTTTTGGGCGTATTGCATCATCCGACTGTCAAGATACCCTCTGAGGAGGATCTGGCTATTCCTGACCCGGAGGCAGAATTGGTGGCGGCTCTGCATGCTATCCCAGACTGGACTATTCCTTTTTGGCGTATATGACACGTGGCGAGTTGCCTCAGGAGGAGGATCTGGCCAGGAAGATCACCCGGCATTCTAAGTCTATGACGCTTATCAACGGTGAGTTACATAAGTGTAGTGTGACGGGTGTCTTTCAGCGCTGCGTCTCACCGGAGGAGGGCCGACAGATCTTGAGTGAAATTCATGCTGGCGACTGTGGACATCATGCCGGTTCAAAATCTTTAGTGGCCAAGGCTGTTCGACATGGGTTTTTCTGGTTGACGGCTCACAAGGATGTAGAAGACTTAGTCCGTAAGTGTGACGGCTGTCAGAAGTTTGGACGGCGTGCTCATGTTCCGGCTCAAGAGTTGAGGATGATACCAATCACTTGGCCGTTTGCGGTCTGGGGACTTGATATGGTAGGACCTTTCAAGAGGTCCAAGGATAAGAAAACACACCTTCTGGTGGCGATTGATAAATTTATTAAGTGGGTAGAGGCAGAGCCGGTCAACAAATGTGACGCAGCTATAGCAGTTCAATTTATTAAGAAGTTGATCTATCGCTTTGGTTACCCACACAGTATCATTACGGACAATGGAACAAATCTATCCAAAGGAGCTACGAAAGCGTTCTGTGAGAAGGAGCATATCCGGCTTGATGTTTCAGCCGTGGCACATCCACAGTCTAATGGTCAGGCGGAGCGAGCCAATCAGGAAATTTTAAGAGGAGTCAAACCACGGCTCATGGTTCCTTTGAAGCAGACACCCGGATGTTGGGTTGAGGAGTTGCCTTCCATCTTATGGAGCATCAGAACTACCCCTAACAAATCTACAGGTTTCACGCCTTTCTTCATGGTGTATGGTGCTGAGGCGGTTCTACCCAGCGATATCCGGCACGACTCACCAAGGGTAGCGGCTTATGTTGAGACGGACAATGAGGTAGCACGCCAAGATGCGTTGGACACCTTGGATGAAGCACGAGAGTTAGTAGTAGCCAGGTCGGCAATTTATCAACAAGACCTGCGACGCTATCATAGCCGTAGGGTGAAGACCCAGACGTTCCAGGAAGGTGACCTGGTGCTCCGGTTGATTCAAGACCAATCTGGAATGCATAAGTTATCTCCACCATGGGAGGGGCCTTTTGTGATCAGCAGAAACCTTAACAATGGGTCATATTACCTCATCGATATCCGAGATGAGTCGGAAACCGCGGGTCAAGAGACGTTGCGGCCATGGAATATCGCGCATCTGCGACCATACTTTACTTAGCAGACGTTGAAAGCCGCTATCATTGTATATATAATGTTTACATGAGTAAAAGCTAGCATCACTACAAAGACTGGGGCCTCTGCTCTTATATATATCTTTGTGCAATCAAGATGAAGTTTTTCCGGCTCAAAGATTGGAGTTGAAGTGGTTTGTTCGCCGTCAAAACGGCTGATCTATCATCCGGCTTTATGCCCTATCAAGCGCTGTTGCAGGGAGACTTCTTGCCTTCGGGTATAGCTTACATCTCCCCTGCACAGTCTGCTTTTACGCTGTTGCAAGGAGGCTTCTTGCCTTTGGGTATAGCTTACATCTCCCTTGCACAGCCGGCGTTATGCCAAATTAAGCACTGTTGCAAAGAGGCTTCTTGCCTTCGGGTATAGCTTACATCTCCTTTGCACAGCCAGCTGTTATTAAACTGTTGCAAGGAGGCTTCTTGCCTTCGGGTATAGCTTACATCTCCCTTGCACAGTTGGCTTTATGCCCAATTAAGCACTATTGCAAAGAGGCTTCTTGCCTTCGGGTATAGCTTACATCTCCTTTGCACAGCCAGCTGTTATTAAACTGTTGCAAGGAGGCTTCTTGCCTTCGGGTATAGCTTACATCTCCCTTGCACAGTTGGCTTTATGCCCAATTAAGCACTGTTGCAAAGAGGCTTCTTGCCTTCGGGTATAGCTTACATCTCCTTTGCACAACCAGTTGTTATTAAACTGTTGCAAGGAGGCTTCTTGCCTTCGGGTATAGCTTACATCTCCCTTGCACAGTTGGCTTTATGCCTAGTTTGGTTACATGAAGCGTTGTTGTTGATGGAGGCTTCTTACCTTTGGTATAGCTTACATGACCCTAAGAAAATAGCGTGTACACCAAATTCCAGTTGCTTATCAACTGCGGCCATCGAAGGGGGCTTCTTACCGACGGGTATTGCTTATCTCACCCTAATGGCCGGCTTTATGCAACTTCCGGTTACTTATTAACCGCGGTTGTCGAAGGGGGCTTCTTACCGACGGGTTCGCTTATCTCACCCTAACAACCAACGTTTACGCCAAAACTCAGTTTCTTATCAACTGTAGCTGTTGAAAGAGGCTTATTGCCTTTGGGTATAGCTTACATCTCCTTTCAAACAGCCGGCTTTATGCCGTCTCAAGCTAATTATTAGCCGCGGCTGTCGATGGAGGCTTCTTGCCTTGGGGTATAGCTTACATCTCCCATCGACAGCCGGCATTCACGCATACAACATTTGCTGTTAAAAGGAGGCTTCTTACCGTCAGGTATAGCTTACATTATCCTTTATACAGCCGGCTTTAGGCCGCTTCCGGTTCATTAATAGCCACAGTTGTCGATAGAGGCTTCTTACCATCAGGTATAGCTTACATTATCCTAAGACAACCGGCTCCTTAATGGATTCATCCGACAAGAGCTGGAGCCATGTTGCTCTAGTTGACAAAATTCAAGTTTTCAAAGATATTATCCGGCTCTAATCTTCTGGAGAAGGAATGACATCTTCAAAGACAAACACCCCTCATCAGAAAAGCTCAAGGTATATTTATGCAAAGGAGCGATCAATCAATGGAGAGCCGGCAACACATCAAATTGAAACACGGAGAGACGGAAAGTATACACAAAGAGATGGAAGTATATACATCCGACACTATCTTTAGAATAGCAGAGTCATCCTTAAGCTATTACAAAAATTGCTCTCAGAAGGAGCAAAGGCATTACCAAGTTTCAACCGCCCACGGCGGGTCATTGCATGAGCCATCGCTCAGAAGGTTACAAAATGCAAAGTCAGACGGCCGGATCATCCTGCTCCGGCTCTTCTACTGGCTTCATCTAGAGAGTTTCCAAATCCCAGTTGCAGTCAGCCAGCGCGGCGAAGGACCCTTCCTCAAAAGAGGGAGACGTGTCGAGATCATTAGGAAAGAGTTTCTTACTGCGGGCGGGTGTTAGAGATTTCCACTCGTAGAGAGGTCCACGAATCCTCTTATCCTCGCCATCATAAGCCGCCTGGTAGACATTTAAGTTGGCTTCATCTGCAAGTACAGACGCCAAGAAGCGGGAGTCCTTGACACACTGGATGTAGTCCGCCTCTGTGAATTCCGAGCCGTCGTCTTTCTTCGATGGATAGCCATCCATCATTTCAGCCGGCGTCAGCTCAGGGGCGAAGGCTAGAGCCCGGCTCAATCCAGCGACTGCTCCTTGACAAAAAGCTGATTTCTTCAGTTCTTCAATCTGTTTTGGCATGGTGGAGAAGAGTTCCAAGACCCCTTTCATAGCGGTGGGTATCTTCTCCTTATATTGAACACTCTTGATCGTGAAGATGGCGCCACAATATAGTTGTTCCGCAAAGGTGTAGATGGCCTTCAGTGGCAGAAGGCTATCAGAAGCTAACTGCCGGCTCCTGGGACCTGGATAAGCCGGATAAAGCTAATGAGTCGCCAATTTTTTCAATAGCAATGTTAAAATACAAAGTAAAACAGAAGCTTACCAAATGGGGCGGCTGACATCTTCGCTATGTGCTGCTTCAGGCCTTGGAGTTCCTCCGCCATAGCTATAAGCCGCTGGTCGGAGTCGTCCGCCCATTTGGTCAGAGCGGCCTTTTCAGATTCTGTCGTCTCTTTCAAAGAGGTAAGCTCAGCAGCGGCATTGGCCAGCTCCTCAGAGAGAAGCCGACACTTTTCGTCAGCAATGCTTCGGGCTTCTTGCTGAGCCGCCAAGTTGGCCTTTAGATCCGTGAACTGAGACCCGGCTTCGTTTAAGGCTTCCTATAACACATCAAAATACATGATAAGTCGCCAAAATATAGGACGAGTGCTATAAGCGAATTTCTGCAAGTCTCAAACAAATTGCAAGCAATATATTTGACACTTGGGGGCTAATGTATATTTGCTTTTTCAGTATGCAGTACAGTTCCGGTTCATCTCCTTCGAAGTTAATCCGGAACTTGGGGGCTACACTATGGCTCTTCAAAGACTACTGCTGATGAAAGATCCGACTCAATTTTTTCGAAGTTGACTCGGCCCTTGGGGGCTACAATTTGGCTCTTCAAAGACTACTTCTGATGGAAGATCCGACTCAATTTTTTCAAAGTTGACTCGGCCCTTGGGGGCTATGATTAGATCTTCAAGCTGTCTACATTAAAGACCCAACTCAAATAAAATCTGAGACGACCCTTGGGGGCTATGATTGGCGGTTCACTTTATCTACAGTACTAAGCTAAAGCAATTCTAAGTGAATTTGGCATGACAATATCTACAGAGGTCACAGAAAGACCCGGTTCAACTATCAACTAGATTAAACCGGCTCTTGGGGGCTAAGTCAGGATATGGTAAGAAGGAAAGGTACCTCATATTTGGTTTTCATCAAAGTCACCAGCCGAAGCTCCAAGTCACGGCTAGTATTTAGCCGATTCATATATCCAACATGGAGCTCATCAGCTGTCATCTTCTCGTACGAAGAATCAAAGTTTAATTTCCTCGAGGCCTCTGATGGTTCGGTATGTTTAGTCAGCACATGAGCCGGAGGCGTCTGCTGAGCTGACTCGGTGATGATAACGTTCGGGGTTGTAGGAGTTTTTGCAGGAGTCGGCGGCTTGGAAGGAGCTCTGGGAGGACTCTCCATAATGACATCTTCAGCGGCCGGCTCTGCAGAGGCAGCCAGTGGAGTTGCTTCCGGATGAACCTCCTCTGGGTGTTCGATTTCCTGGTCTTGGATGACAGCGCCGGGGGAGGGCTTGTTGGTCTTACGACGCTTCGCTTGAGCACTGCAAAATGGAAAGAGCAGCATTTGATGAGGTTACTATCATATTAAGAGCCGGAGATCCAGATGCCATGATAAAGAATACTTACAGCGGATTGATCTTGGGCGGTGGTACAACCGACACCGATGAGTCGCCAGAGGATGGGGTTTTCTAAAAGAATGAAACAGGAAAAATGAGAAAGCATCAAGATTACAAAGGAAAGACAAAGAAAAGTAGAGACGTAAACCTCCGCGGGGCGCTTCTTGGGATCCGGAGAGTTTGGTAACCCGGACACGAGCTCAGTAGAGCCGATACTCCGAGTCTGTCGACGCTCGGCCTGCTATTCCTTTTTCCAAAGAAAGTCGGGAGCCAAGTAAGCTAGAGGATGAGAAATAGGAACTTTTTGGATAACTCGCCGCGGTTTTCGGGGGACAAAACGTTCTGAGTCAAAAGAAATATAAGTTACCTCGGGAGCATCGGCATGGCTGGTTTCCACTTCATCCTGCGAATACAATAAACATTAATAACAAGCAGAGGGGGCAAAGGGTCAAGTAGGCAAATCAAGACTTTACCTCTGAGTCGGACGACTAAGGCGGCTCAAGCCAATTTTCCTGTGGAGCGCTCTTGTTTGGCTTCTTGCCCGCAGTTTTCTTTTTGGCCTTCTTTGGAGGAGGGACATACTCCTTCTTCCAGAAGTCTGAGTCGGCCTAGAAAAGTGACCCGGAAAAAGGGGAATGAATCAGCAAGTTACAAGCAACATACAAGAGATGGACGTGAGGAGATCAACTTACGTCTGGAGAGGGGTTAGTGACACAGAAAGGCGCCATCCGGATGGTGCTCCAGGAGCCGGAGGCTTCGTGAACAAGACTCCGGACGGTCATGGAGATATCATCCTCCGTCAAGGTCGATTTGCTGAGCACAAGGAGCTGTCATACTTGCCTTTGTACTCGCACATTAGCCGGCCCCTGCGGCTTAAGGGCATGATCCGCCAAGAAACCCAGCAGCGGGTCAGATATATTCTTGTTAATCCGTTAGCCATGAGCGCCTTGAGCTTGGCGTGAGCCGGTTCAAACTTGGCATGTTCTGATACTGAGAGCCGGCCCGGAAGTTCCGAATCTGTCTTGAGCCGGGAAGCACGATAACCCGGCAAGGGGCGTTCACCCTCAGGAGAAGTATCCTTGCAGTAGAACCAGGTTTTATTCCAGTCCTTTGGGTGACTCGACATCCTCATAGCCGGGAAGGTAATGTCTCTGCGCCGCTGAATAGAAATCCCTCCAAGCTCCAGACTCGGACCGCCCTTCACCTCAGTTTGGCGGTTGGCATAGAAGAACTCCTGAAAGAAACCAACAGACGCTCTAGACTGTAGAAAAGCTTCGCAGAGAACTTGGAAGTTGCATATATTCGAGATAGAGTTGGGGGCCAAGTCTTGAGGGTGCAGCTTATACAAATGAAGAACGTCCTGGAAAAGTTTAGAGCCGGGCGACACGAACCCTCGCTCAATGTGGTCGGTGAAAATGACTACTTCTCCTTTCTTGGGTGCAGGCCGGGTCTCATTACCCGGAACTCGCCAGTGAAGAACCTCTTTGGGAGGGAGAGTGCCCGCTTGACAAGATCTGCTAAATATTCTTTCATGACGCAGGAGCCAACCCAGTTGCATGAGTTGGACGCACGAGACATGGCGGCGGCTTAACTACTGTACAAAGGAGATAAAGACGGCAAGTCAAGAACAAGCAGGAATCTATGGCGGCTTACAATTTTAAGGACTCTACGATATCATGCTTCCGTCCGGGTGACATGAGCCGGACGGGGCTTAGCGACTCATCCAGGGAAAGGAAGATTGAAAATCGGCTAAGTCCTAAAAAACAGATTCCGCAAACTATTGCTATGGCTACGGATCTAGAAAAACGGAGGAAAAGATTTTATCCCGACCTAGCGACGAACAACAGAAGGAAAGAAATGGACCACAACCATCGTGGTCCACGCATTGCGTGCGGCCGGCCCGCGCGGGGCGGCGGAGCGAGCGCACGTTCTAAAAACGCCTACGACATCGGGGTATACCCGCAGGCGGGGGCGCCAGAGCCCGAGCGGCGGCAGTGGAAATCCCGGTGAATACCCTAGTACGACGGTGGTGATCTAGAAAACAGGAGAATTCACCTGAGAAGGAGCGGTGGAGGCGGTAGAATCTCTGGTACATTCAGGGTGATGCAGCGGCCAAGTTGG
This sequence comes from Hordeum marinum, assembly GCA_022496015.1. Classification (NCBI taxonomy): domain Eukaryota; kingdom Viridiplantae; phylum Streptophyta; class Magnoliopsida; order Poales; family Poaceae; genus Hordeum; species Hordeum marinum. Next base: position 515,007,293 of record CM039675.1, read on the forward strand.
GAACGACGTACGGACGGCGCCGAAGGAAAGCTCGAAGACACTGGGGTGGCGACAGGAAGAAGAAGAAGAGGCACGAGCGGGAGGATGAAAAGCTTCGACCCGCACGAGTCATATTTAAAGAAGGAACGAGGAAGGCGCGAAAATCCAGGCGACGACAACGTTTGACCAAGGCGGACGCCTCGATTCTCGGGATGACAGTTAATGAAAGATTCGGTGGTACGTCAACAGATCTCATGACGTCACACCGGATCATTTCCGGGTGGCTCGCCAAAATCAGAAGAGAAGGATGAAGTGAGCAAGGTTAATTCAACCTGGGCCTAATGTTGGGGATATAACCCCGCAATATGACCCGCCTTAGAGGCTCTGGTTCATATTGATGACTTGTAAGCCGGCCCATGGGTGAGCCATAAGACTGGTGGCCCAGGAAGATAGACGGCTGAAGATGTGGACCGCATGATGGCCCGGACGTAGAAGACTCGGGTGTGTAAGCCGCCTGAAGGACAACTTGGACAGAAAGATTGAAAGAGACTCGGAGTCACAAGAAGACCCGGATAGATAATTGTAAAGACCCGGTGGTCCTGACCTCCTATATAAAGGCAGACCCGGGGCGATTTAGAGGGGGTGATCAATAATTAGTTCAAGCTTCTAGCTCCTTGTAATTGATACACAAGCAATACAAACACAAGCATGACGTAGGCTATTACCTCGATTTGAGGGGCCGAACCTGGGTAAACCCGTGTCTTTCGTCCCGATCAACCCCTTTGAGTCCACCCCATTAGCGATGGCCTCGAATCCAAGTCTGTTCACCCGGACATCTATCGGGATAAATCCACGACATGATACAACCCAAAGATTCATCAAAATAGGCAAACAACTCAAAGAAAACAGAATCTGTCAAAAACAGAACAGTCTATAGTAATCTGAAAACTTCGTATACTTCTGTAACTCAAAATATTCTGAAAAATTTGGAAAACCTGGGTAACTTATATATCAATCTTGTGTAAAAATTTCAGACTCATTCGACGCTTTGAAACTAGGGCCCCCCGCGCCTAGCAGGCCCGTGGCTCCTTGGAACCTCCCCTGCCGTGCACTCCAAGCTTGATAGATTTGTTTCCTTCCAAACAAATTCCTTCTGAAGGTTTTATTCCATTTGGACTCCATTTAATATTCCATATCTGCAAAACTCAAAAACAAGGAAAAACAGAAACTGGCACTAGACTCTAGATTAATAGGTTAGTCCCAAAAATAATATAAAATAGCATATTAATGCATATAAAACATCTAAAACAGATAATATAATAGCAGGCCATCATCAAAAATCATAGATACATTGGAGACATATCATCCTGCTGCCTGTACTAGGTGACACGCGGGGCTCTTCACCAACCAACTTCTCCCACCACACCCGCAATGTTTTTGATGGCCCCGCAAGGTACAAATGGATAGTGGAGATGAGTTCTTTTTCAACAACTTCATTTGTTATTCGGACAATTTGTCTTCGGACGATGAGGAGTTTGTGGTTCCTACTTTGGTTGTCAATGACCACATATCTAGGTAGTGACCGAGGTTAAGGGGATCGATCATAGAGCATGCTCCAACATTGAATCTCAACACAAAGAGCGTCCATTGCCTACTCTTGAAAGACTACTTACAATGCATGTCCCGAAACTTCAAACCGAAGCTCTTCAAGCATTGATTCCGCATGCCTAGACTGTGTCCAATTATATTCGAGAGGGGTTGAAGGCGTATGATGATTATTTTATATGCAAGGAGGATGCCCCATGATTATGAGCATACTTGAAAAATGCATTATGCCTAGCTAGGGGCATAAAATAATAGTGCTTGTTGGGAGGCAACTTGTCGTGGTTTTGTCATGGCAGATGTCCTAGTGAGAGGACATAGGTACGAGGCCATCTCTAAGGCGGTGAGCTCAAAGGGGTTGATAGGAATCGAGATACAAGGGTTTACCCAAGTTCAGCCCCTCAGAAAGAGGTAAAAGCCTACATCATTCTTTGTGTTTTATTGATGGGGTATCGATTACAAGGGAGCCAGTTCGCTTGACCTAGCTATCGATGAGTTGTTTTCGTACCCTAAGCCTCCACAGGGGCTCACCTTTATATAGTTAGGTCGAGGCCCTAGGCTTACAAGAGTCCGGACCGGCTTATACAATGTATCCGGTCTTATCTCTAAGTTGCCTTGCCTTCCTAGGCAAGCTGTCTTTGGGGCGGCTCACGTGCTTGGGTCTCGCGCCGTCTTCCGGCTCTGGGCCACCATCTAAGCCCATCTGAAGAGTCGCCTCTTAGGCTTGTATTCATCCTTCTAGCCCGCTTAAGGCCTTTGCATCATAAGCCATCGAGTATGACCCGACCCCTCCTGGGTGGGTCACACTACGATGTTATATCCCCAACATTAGGCCCCAGATTGATTTGAACCTGTTCATGTCAATCTTCAAACCATTCAGCGACGAGTCTCACACATTTGTTCACCTGAAAATAAAACTTTGTAACCCGCCATGACATCACTTTGGATATGTTCAAAAAAGATTTCGTGTCATCACAACGGATCGCCTCATTAAACGGTCAACCCAAAAATCGAGGCGTCTTCCTTGGTCAATCATCATTGCGTCTCCTTGATTCTCATGCGGACTATTGCTGTACCATCTCAAAAATAGGCGGGGGAGGTAGCCCCATTTATTTTTCACCTCTCCGCCGCCACTGTCAGTCTCCTTCTTCTTCCTCCAGCACCCACGCAACCAAAGCTCCACCGCCGTCACCGATCGTTCCTCGTCTTCTCCGACAAGGGCCACTGCATCAACCTGATCGGACCAGAACTTGCCAGCGCTTAGCCATCTCCTCCACACCCGTCAGGTATGTTTCTTCTTCCCCTTGTATATCTATATTATCTCATCGTAGTTCAGAAACTCAGATAGAAGCCCACACGTGAACTGCTTGTTCTTCCGCTACCTATTTTAGGTTTAGAATATATTTCATTTTATCCCCGCCCATAGATCTTGTAATTGTTGGTGTAGCTGAGAGAATCTATTTGTCAACACTTAGCAAAATTCCCACCACTAGCTGTCTTTTTGACCTGCCGTTGTACCACCGGCTCATTCTGTAGCAACTTAACCCGCCGAACATCATTGTCGTCTTAGCTTTATCTCCCCTTGTTGCGAGGCTTTTCTTAACCTACCACGACTTTACGCTTTCTCACAGAGTTGTAACCCGCCGTCATGGACAAAGCCCCCACTTCATGTGACTGGGTCTTGTCGAGGGGGATGACCCCCGGGTACCCCAAAGATGGCGAGTCAGATGAGGTGCCCGCCCGCTCGGGCCGGCTGCCCCAGGCAACCGACTGCGCCAGCCAGTCGGCTGCCCGAAGTCAACCGCAACATCACTTCCGACCCGACACAGATGAGGCGTCCGTAGCTGGCACTGGTGAGCAATAGTGGCGCACCATAGCCTGCATAACGCGTCACCTAGATTGACATCTGGAATAGTATAGTTGGTGGGTGGGCCACCACCCACCATTCCCATGTCCCACCGTACCAACCTCACCTAGCTTTGGATGTAAGCTACCCTCACACTATAAAAGGGAGCCAAGCCATGCCACCAGGGGGCATTCATACACACTCATGAGATCAGGCTCCAAGCCATCATGCCCACCACGCCACACACTCACGGGATGAGGCTTCAAGCCATCATGCTCACAACGCCACACACCCACGGGTTCTCATGCCCACGCACTCATGACCACCTCTCATTCTCTCATGTACACACACATATGGGACAGGGAGCTCACAGCTCCTCCTGCCTCCTCCCTGATACAACTCCAGGAGCCACTATGTACTGCTACACACCATATATACAGATATGCAGGAGTAGGGGTATTATCTCTCCGGAGAGCCCCGAACCTGGGTAAACCACCATGTGTTGTTACCCTATCCCATCTCGGATCTCCACTGCAGCCTTGCTCTCACCTTGAAGAGTCGGGCGGAGGGTCCTCGCTATTGCAGAAGAAGACGGTGGCGTCAGGGATGTCGGGCACAGATGCGGCGTCCGCTGGCTGATGGGCGCGAAGCCTAGCCGATGGTGAATGCAGGGTCTGCCGGCTGATGGGCACGGAGCCCAACCGGGGGCGGACACGGGATCCATCGGCTGTCGAGCACGAGGCGCTGCCGGGCGCGGATGCGGGGTCCGTCGGCTGATGGGCACGGACATGGGGTCCGCCGGTTGTCGAGCACAAGGCGCTGCCGGGCGCGGACGCGAGGTCCACCGGCTAATGGGCACAGATCCCAGCCAGGGGCAGACGCGGGATCCGCCGACTGTCGTGTGTGAGGCATTGTTGGGCGTGGATGCGGGGTCCACCGGCTGATGGGCGCGTGGCGCTGCCGGGCGCGGAAGCGGGGTCCACCGGCTGATGGGCGTGGAGCCCTGCCGAAGGCGGACACGGGGTCCGCCGGATGTAGAGTGCGAGGCACTGTCGGGCGCGGACGGGGGTCTGCCGGCTGATAGGTGTGGAGCCCTACCGAAGGCGAACGTGGGGTTTTGCCGGCTGTCGAGCGCGAGGCACTACCAGGCATGGACGCGGGGTCCGCCGGCTGATGGGCATGGAGCTCCACCGGGCACAGACGCGGGGTCCGCCGACTGATGGGCATGGAGCCCTACCGAGGGAGGACGCGGGGTCCGCCGACTGATGGGCATGGAGCCCTACCGAGGGAGGACGCGGGGTCCGCCGACTGATGGGCATGGAGCCCTACCGAGGGAGGACGCGGGGTCCGCCGGCTATCGAGCACGAGGCACTGCCGGGCGCGGACACGGGGTTCGCCGGCTGATGGGCGTGGAACCCTGCCGAAGACGGACGCAAGGTCCGCTCGCTGTCGAGCGCGAGGAGCTGCCGGGCACAGACGCTGGGTCCGCCGGCTGATGGGCATGGAGCCCCGCCGAGGGCGGACACGGGGTCCGCTGGCTGTCGAGCATGAGGAGCTACCGGGTACGGACGCAGGGTCCGCCGGCTGATGGGCGTGGGGCCTTGTCGGGAGTAGCCTCCGAGCCTCCGGGTGAGGAGGTTCCTCAAGGGAATGATCGTGGAAAAGACAAGTTTAGTTGATGGAGATGTGTCAAATATCTAGTTTTGGTAGTGCAGACTTTATGTAAAGGGTGCCAACTCGGTTTCATCTGGATCCCCCTTTAATCCTTTTCATGTGCTCCCCCTCTTTGGATTTTGCTCTTGCTAGCCGGATAGCTAGGAGTCGGTCTGTAGATGAGGCGAAGAGTGGGCCGTGGAATGGAGCGTACAGTACTCGGACTTTGGGAGTAGACTCGATTGAGCAGATACTCAAAAATGAAATGACCGGGTTGCCCAAGTCGTTTTCTCCCGGGACGTTTTTCACGTGGGATGACTTCCAGCCCGCGCCCTCGCTAGCTAGACAGTCGCGGTGCGATCTATAGCTGAGACAAAGAGTTGGCCTTCGGTATCGTACATGCTACTAATCCGTCTCGTGGGAACGAACATATCGGTCCAAGCGGCCAGCCCCGGGCCGAGATTAGCTGGCGTTGGGGCCAATAGTAAAGCAGCTGAAACAAATGCGTGGATGGCCCCCGAGGGTCACTTGGGGTATCCATATTTTTGTATGTGGCACAAGGATGTGCGGGTGAAAAGCTAATGTTGGTTTTTGGTGCCGGCGAGGCGGTTGTTATCGATGACAGTCGACGTAGCTTTTTGCCGGCGGAGCACGCCGGCCGCACCTGTTGGGTGTCACCCGCTGGGGGTAGCCGACCCTCCGTGGGAGGTAGCCTTCGAGGCATTTGATGGAGGTGTCGGCTAGCCAGACCCGACCAGCTAGCATCGAAGTAGATGGGCAGCGGAGCCGACTCTCTGGCCGGTCCAGTGTCGAAGTAGGCAGGCAGGCCCGACGTGGCAGGCCAGCCGGTCGGACAGCGACGTGGGCTGGTGCCAACCGGCCGAGCGGGGATGCGGACTAGCCGGTCGAGGACGCGGGTGGGCGAACCAACAGACGTCTTTTCTTCTCTTCTTTTTCTCGTCAGCCGGCTATGGGCAGACGAACGTACAATTTTTTTAACTGCCCTCACTGCCTTTTTTCTCCAACCGAGCCCCATCTTCTTCTTTTTCTTTTTTTCTTGGGAGCAGGCTGTGCTGGACAGCAGCCGGAGCCGGCCGGCGTGCGGGGGCGGCAGCCGCCTCCAGGGCATGGTAGCGGGAGCCGGGAGGTGGCCGGCCGAGAGCGGGAGCTGACGTGCGGTCGTGAGGGCGGGACAACACGGGCCATGTGACAGATTGGGCTGGACCGGCGGTGCGGCAGACTGGAGTGGAGGCAAGGCGCGCAGGTGCCGCTAACGGGGCCGAGGAGGCAGGTGCACGGATGGAGTGGGGGAGCATGGGCGAGGTGAGGAGCGGCCAATCTGGCCAGTGCGGTAGCGGCAGTTGCCGGTTGCAGCGGCGAGCCGACAGCATGACGCGTCTGTTGGTGCGCGGGGGTAGTAGCAGGTGGTGGAGCCCTGCCATATGGGGGATCCGGCGCGGGCGTGTGGACGTGAAGCTAATGGCGAGGCGGAGCCGACGAACCGGCCACGCGGTGAGCGGGACTAGCTAGCATGGGAGGCCACAGGTGCGGCGAGCAGGAGGAGGCCAAAGGGGTGGTAGCGAGGTTTGGCTTCGCAGGCACGGGGGGCGGAGCCGGCGGGCGGCAAGCCGGCCACGTCACACAGTGAGGGGGTGGAGTCGGCAGGCGGCGAGCTGGCCGGGGCGAGGCGGCCAGCCGGAGCAGGGGCGGGAGCAGGCCAACCGGCCGAAGAGTGGCGCACGGAGGAGGGAGCGGGTCAGCCAGCACCGAGGCACGCGGAGCCAGCCAACATGGGACCCAACATGTGTGGTGAGGTTGGCGAGGGGCGCATGAGCCAGAGCGGGGCCGAGCGCCGCCAGGCGGCGCGGGGACCGCTCGCCATGGAGCCGGAGGCGGGGCCATGCATGGGCGCTTGAGCAGGGGTGGACAAGGCCACAACAGGCAGCGGCGAGGACACTAGCGAATGCCACCACGCAACAGGGAAGTGGTGGGACGCTAGGGATGAGGAAGAGGACAGCAGTGGGGTGGCCATGGAGTGAGCTCGGCTAGGTCGGGAGCACTGCGGTGCTGCCAGGCGTCGAGGCCCACGAGGTGGAAGCAGTGGCGGTGCACGGGCATGATGTGCCGCATCTTCCCGTCGTGGAACTCACAGAGGCAAGTTGAGAAGGCGAATTCACCTGCCGCAGTGGCCCGAGAAAGGATGCGAAAACACAAGACAACCAAGCCATGGGCTAATTCTTGGCATTCCAAGGTAGCCAATGGTTAGGCAAATAAAAACCAACCCCAATAGACTCAAATATAAATCAATTCCATGGAGTATAGCTACCACAAGGCACAAAACAATAAAACAAACAATCTGCCACAAACAGCAACATAGCTACTTACACAGCCCACAACTTGAGCTACAGGAATCCTACAGCCACAAACAAGATATTGACAGAAACTACATAACATATACATCAACTTATCCAACTACACAATCTGCATAGGAGTCACACATCAATAAGCATGAAGCTATCAAGTTGACATGATGAAACAGTTTTCTGGGACACTGAAAATTACAGTTTTCTGGAATCTGAGTTAATAAAGTAGCATATTGATAGCAGAAGTTAAATATGTTAGAGAGCACCTCTTGGCATGAAAATTAACAGGATGGTAGTAGACAACATTTACTCCAAACTACTAACAATGAGCATGAGCAAATACTCAACATATAACTAGATGTCACCCACTCTTCATGGCATAAAAATAACAACAGATTCCTAGACCTAGAAATATTAGGCATGTTGAAAACAGAAATATCAAGTAGGCTACTTAGCAGCTTGTTTCCCACTTATATGGGTGATTCTCATGTTAAACAAATATACCATGGCAATCATTAATGAATCCTACTAACAAACATACTAACAAAGGGGTGTGTCAAGTGGGGAAACCCACTAGTCCCCTACACACACATACACTCTACTCACACCACTACAAGCATACACACCCATGCTCTATATATTCCCAAGGCATATGAGCACAAACACCACCAATAACATACCACCCATGATGGGGGGGATGTTCGACCACACACACACTCACAAGCCCATGTGTGTGGGTGTTCATCCACACACATATGCACCCACACATATGCACAAGTGCATATATGTTCACACATATGCTTATGGCTACACTCACACCCACTACCACTCACATACACATGCACATATGCATACTCACATGCACACACACATACATAGGGCACACACACCAGCCCTACACACACACTCAACACACATACACTCACATATGTGTGTATGCATGAAGCACACACACATATACACACACCACCTACACAAGCTCACATACCTACACACACATCTACACCTACAAATGCATACACATGTAAACAAGAAAGAACAACAAACATGTAGGTACTTTATCTACACACCCACATACATGCCACATGCACAAAATGCATATGTATACACCTACATCTATATGTGCAAAGCACACACACGCACACACATATACACACACCACCTACACAAGACAGGCAAGCAAAAGAAAAACACATGCTGTTTATAATCTACACAAACATACATATGTAGCAAGGAAGGAAACAAAAGAGAAAAAAACAAAGAAAAACAACATCAAACAAAAGGGGGAGAGTTCGGAGTCGAACCCACGACCTCCTGGTCGTTCCCCGTGCCGGTTGCCACTCGGCTGCACGCGCGGACGTTAACAGGGTAGGGGCTCGAGCCCTCTAATACACACACGCACATATGTTTTCTGACGAAACTGAACCACGTGACAGAGCAACGGCGGCAGAGCAACGGTGACGACCAAACGGCGAACAACGGCGGATCCGGCAAGGAGAAACAGCTGTGGGGCCTACGAGATGCTATGGGGTTCCAATCCCCTGCTCGCCTTGCGACAAGGAGGACGGAGGCAAGCCCAATGGCTCTACCTTGAGAACGCGGCAACGTGAAGCTACGACGATGGCGCACTAGCTACGGTGACAAGAAGCATCACGACGGCTCATCGACGGGAAGGCGACGACGAGCCGGTCGAAACAAAGACGATGGAGGGGTCGGGGACGCGGCGACGACAAAGAGGACGGAGTCGGCGACGGCCCGCTCCTTGCGGATGGCGGCAATGCCAATTGGCACCACGGGGAGCTGCTCCTCACCTCCTAGCGGCGGGAATGGAACGTGGGGAGAACCCCCGAGCTCCACGCCATCACCACTGGGGACGAGACCCAACGGAGGCTTGGCAACGGCGGCGATGACGATCGACGACACTCTCTGAACCTCACCGCTCTCTCTGAAACCTTACTTGACAGGGGAAAAGAAGATAGGCGGGAGAGAGATGGAGGGGAGATGGGAGCTGTGGCGGCGTTGGGGAAGAGAGGAAACCTAGCCGAGGGGGCACGCACGCCGAGGGGGGGGGGCTATATATGCACAGGCTGACGGCGACGGCGATGGAAAAGGGGGACGACGGAGCCTCTCTCTCTCACCGAAGCCTGACAGAGGGGAACGGGAGCAGGTGACCGTCTCCCTCGAGCGGGCTGGGCCGCGGGAGAGGCAAAGCCCGCCTAGTTCTCTCTCTCAGAAAACAAAACAGAGAAGGTGTTTTTTTTTCACTTTTCAAAACACAGCCACACAAAAGAAAACCCCCAGGAAAATATAAAGGATTTTGGTGCAAACAAAAATACTTTTGTAAAGAAAATAATATGCACTATTTAACAAAAATATTAAGATGATTTTTAGGACAAGTAATTTTAATACTTCTAAAAATAACAGCCCCTGTTTTTTAAATCCCCCAATTACGTAAAAGCTCAAAACAATAAAAGGCCAACACTCACAAGCTCAAAACATATTAGGCTAGCACTGGAACATTTTAAGCAATTTAATTCCAAGTTAAATCTGTTTATAAAATAACATGGGAATAAGGCATTAGTTGGGGTTTTGTTGAAAAGCAAAATAGAGGGGGAGAGAAGTAGAGGTTGCACCCATGATCCTACCACATCACAACACATAACACAAGAACAAAACCAACCACACATACAAGATCACATGAAAAACAAACATGGCATGATGAATGCTATGATGCATGATGCAAGAATGCAAGACAACACATGGATGACAAGTTGCAAAAGTACTCATTAAGCTCATGACACAAGGTTCATCCAAAGATTACATGCCATAAAAGGTAGGGGCAGCACTTGGGCTGTCACACATAGATCCTTCAACATGTGGTGCTTGCTCAATATCTTTGCTAGCCAAAAATTCCCCACTAAGTAGACATACTACTTGTGCATCAAGAAACCCCAAACCTAAACTCATGTTTGAGAGTCCACCATACCTACCTATGGATTGAATAAGACCCTTCAAGTAAGTTGTCATCGGTGCACTAAGGCAATAAAAATTGCTTCTAAAAGTGTTGGATCAATTAGGGTCAGTTCTTATGTAGCTTATTTTGGGATTCTAGAATAAGCTGCCCCCACCTAGCTTATTCTAGAACCCTAAATTTAAATTTTATTTTAGAAGCCTACTAGTTAACCTTTAATTAGTAGGATTTTAAAATAAATTTTAGTTTGGGCTTCTAGAATAAGTTGGGTAGGGGGCAGGTTATTTCCACATCTCCAAATAAGCTACAAAAGAACCGACCCTTAGTGTAAGTGAAAATTGAGCGTTGCACGAACTTGTGATGGCAAAGTAATAAAAGAAATAGACTTCATAATGAAGGTTTATATCACAAGGGGAAATACAACGTGATGTTCTTTTGCAATAAGGGATTTAGCATACAAACTAAAAAGCGCATGACAACCTCTGCTTCACTCTGCGAAGGTCCTATCTTTTACCTTTATGTATTTACTTTTATGCTAGAGTCAAAGTACTGTTCCCTATTCCTTTTTACTTTTTTTGTAAGCATCATGTGGCGAGGAAAGATCTAGGAACATATATCCAGTTGGATATGAGTAAGCATGAATTATTATTGTTGACATCACCCTTGAGGTGAATATGTTGGGAGGAAAAACTATAAGGCCATATCTTTCTATGTGTCCGGTTGAAACTTTTTGCCCATGGGTATGTTGTGAGTGTTAAGCAATCATAGAAGATTAAATAATGGTTGAGTATGTGGACTTTCCAAAAGTCTCCGACAAGAGAGCCTTCCTGAAAATATGATGAATTGTAGTTGCAAAGTTGATTGAGAACATAGTTTGTTTGTTTCCAATAAGGTTTATGCCTTATACTTCTATGCTGTGATGAATTGTTACTTGTTCATAAGAAGTTATATGATGTGTTTATGAAATAAAAGTTATATGAAAAAAATTCTATGATAAAGTTTGTTGATGTTATAATAATAAGCGTGATGCTACTATGTTCTTATTTTATTTTTATCGACACCTCTCTCCAACCACGTGGACATGTTTTTCGATATCGGCTTTCGCTTGAGGACAAGAGAGGTCTAAGCTTGGGGGAGTTGTTACGTCCATTTTGCATCACGATTTCCTACTGTTATTTACAATGTTTTTATGAATAATAATGCTTCATGGAGTATTTCTAATTCCTTTTCTCTCATAATTTGCAAGGTTTGTAAAAAGAGGGAGAATACCGGCAGCTGGAAATCTGGACCTAAAAAGCATACCAGAGATACTTATTCTCCACATCTTCAAATGAGATAAAACTTCACAGGGATTTTTTATGGAATATATAAGAAATATTGGAGCAAATAACTACCGGACAGGGCCACCCTGGTGAGCACAAGACAACAGGGTCTGCCAGCCCCCCAAGCGCGCCCTGGTGGGTTGTGCTCAGCACGACCAACCTCCGGAGCCCATGTTCTGGTATAAAAGGTGTTTTGACCTAGTAAAAAGTAAGGACATGACTTTCGGGATGGAACTTCGCTGTCTAGAGGTGGAACTTGGACAGGAGCACTTTTGCCCTCCGGCGGAGCGATTCTGCTAGGGGTACTTCCCTCCAAGAGGGGGAAATCGAAGCCATCGTCATCACCAACAACCCTCTCATCTTTGGAAGGTCATTGTACCGGAACCCTAGTTCATCTTCAACAACACCATATCCTCTCAAACCCTAGTTCATCTCTTGTGTTCAATCTTTGTACCGGAACCTCAGATTGGTACCTGTGGGTGACTAGTAGTGTTGATTACCTTGTGTAGTTGATTACAATATGGTTTATTTGGTGGAATATTATATTTTAAGATCCACTATGATATTAATACCTCTCTGATCTTGAGCATGCACATTATTTGTGAGTAGTTAGTTTTGTTCTTGAGGTCATGGGAGAAGTCATGTTGCACACAATCATGTGAATTTGATATGTGTTCGATATTTTGATGATATGTATGTTGTGATTCCCTTAGTGGTGTCATGTGAACGTCAACTACATGACACTTCACCATCCTTGGGCCTAAGGGATTGCATTGTGGAGTAGTTATTAGATGATGGGTTGCTAGAGTGATAGAAACTTCAACCCTAGTTTATGCGCTACTTTGTAGGGGGCTGATTTCGATCCACATGTTTAATGCTATGGTTAGATGTTATCTTAATACTTTTATCGTAGTTGCGGATGCTTGCGAGGGGGTTAATCATAAGTGGGAGGTTGTTCAAGTAAGAACAACACCCAAGCACCGGTCCACCCACATATGAAATTATCAAAGTACCGAATACAAATCAAACCAACATGATGGAAGTGACTAGATGAAATTTCCGTGTACCCTCAAGAACACTTTGCTTATTATAAGAGATAGTTTTGGCCTTTCCTTTTCCACAAAAGGATTGGACTCCTTTTCTGCACTTTATCTACCATTACTGTTACTTGCTCGTTACCAATTATCTAGATATCAAACTACCTATTACCTACAATTTCAGTGCTTGCATAAATTACCTTGCTGAAAACCGCTTGTCGTTTCCTTCTGCTCCTCATTGGGTTTGACACTCTTACTTATCAAAAGGACTACGATTGACCTCCTACACTTGTGGATTATCAGTAGCTTAAACCCGATCTATGCTGATACGATGAGGAAGATGTGTATCGATCCATCAAGGATCAAACCCAACAGCAACACATTCAAAGGTGTCATACATGGCGTGGAGGTACATTGCTCGGGAACTATTAGTGTGGAGGTAGTCTTTGGCTCCCCTGAAAACTTCCATATCGAGGACATGATATTAGATATCGTCCCGTTTCGTATTGGTTGCCACACACTCCATGGACAAGCTGCCTTTGCCAAGTTCAATCCGGCCCCACACTATGTGTATTTAAAACTCAAGATGCCAGGACCAAAGGGTGTTATCTCAATAAATGGTAACACTGAACGCTCCCACAAAATGAAGGAGCAGACCGCCGCTTTCGTAGCCAAGGAGGCATCCAAAGCCCTCGCCGAGATGAATGTGAAGGTCACTTCTAAGTGCACCAAAGGTGCTTCTTAGCCTCCACGTTCATCACATGGCCACCCTAAATAGGGACATGCACTCCCTCGACCCCCTTGACTAGCCAAAGATTATGTACCTAGAGTACATAACTTCACCCTCAAGATCCCATGGGAGGCCACGAAGCACATATGAATCAAGCGCACGATTCGTCTTAACTGATCTAGTGACTCAACCTCCTGGGAACATTCCTATAGTAATTTGAAAACCCATAGGAACACATAGCCATGCTAGTGTAAAGCCTTCCCCTTGCAGATACTGGGGGATACCTCTTTAAGAAGACCCATTTCTAGGCCACAGGAAAGTTCTCGACCATCAGCAAGACCGCACTCAAACATACAAGCACCTTGCTTTCAACAAGGATGGCTGTTTAACATCATAGAGGCACAACCGTTTGACAGACCCATCCGAGGACAATATAACCTAAGTAACAAAGCCATGTGTAGAACTCCATCATATTTTCAACCCCCTCATCGTTCCCATGTCGTTGTTTTGTCACAACAGATGCCAAGGGGTGGCTAATCGAGGCGAGAGCAAGCTTGCCATGGAAGACCCATGACGGGATAGGGTAGTAGCATGCGGTGGTTTACCCAGGTTCGAGGCTCTCCCAAGAGATAATACCCCTACTCCTGCTTGTCTGTATATGAAGTGTATATGTAGTACAGGGTTGCTCCTGGAGCTCTGTCTGAGGAGGAAGAGGGAGCTGGCTGCTCCTTTCCTTGCTTCATATGTGGGAGAGTGGGAGAGGATGAGAGAATGAGAGAGGCTTGGCCATGAGTGAGCTCCCCTGGTGCCTCTTACAAAGGGATGCCCAGGGTACATGGGGTGGCCCACATGACCAACTATACTATTGGAGATGACATGTGAGGGGACACATGATGTAGGCAATAGCGCACCACTATTGGAGATGACGTGCGAGGTGACGCGATGACGAAGGCTATAGTGCACCACTATTGGGGTGCAGTGAAGTGATGCATGATGCAGGCTATATTTTCTTCATTTCGTGTCCGATGGGACGTGGTGTGTGACTTCGCGCAGCAGGCCGGCTGGAGCAGCCAGATAGAGGTCCGTTGGAGCAGCCGGCTGGGTGGGAAGCCGGCCGGACTCGATAGCCGGCCAGACCGGGGTACCAGCCTTAGCAGTTGGAAGTGGGGCGTTGGCCGAGCTGTTGTTTTATAATGTGGAGTCGCCTCCTTGAGCCTACCATGGGGTAATCCCCCTAACAGTAGCCTCCGAGCCTCCGGGCGACTTGGCGAGTCGAGCGGAGGGTTTATGTCATTGTCGTTGTTGTTGCAGAAGTTGCTGATGATGGTTGATTACGGGCCAAGGACGACATGACTTGCTTCCAAGGGTGGCGTGCCAGCGCACCTGCTGGGTGTAGCCTCCGAGCCTCAGGGCGACTTGAAGTCTCGGGCAGAGGGTCTTTACTGTCACTAGAGCGGATGGTGGCGTTTAAGTTGTCGGGCGTGGACACGGGGTGTGTCGACTGATGGGCGCGAAGCGATGCTGGGTGGGACACACATTCCACTGGCTAGCTGTTTCCAGCAGGGGCGCGCCAGCGCACCCGCTGTGTGTAGCCTTCGAGCCTCCAGGCGAGTCGAAGATTCGGGCGGAGTGTCTTTTCTATTGCTGAAGCAGATAGTGGCGTTGAGGACGTCGGGTGCGGACGCTGGGTCCGCTGGCCGATGGGTGCGGGGCCCTGTCGGGCACGGGCACGGGGTCCGCCGACCGATGGGCGTGGGCCCTGGTCGGGCGCGGGCGTGAGGTCCGCTGACTGATGGGCATGGGGCCCTAGGGCATTGATGCGGGGTCTGCCGACACATGGGCGCGGGGCCGCGCCGTGTGCGGATGTGGGGTCCGCCGGCCGATGGGCACGGAGCCCTACCGGGAGCGAACACTTTTGGGTTCTACCGTAGGTGCATCACATGTCAGTTAAAATTTTCCTACGCGCAGAACATCCAAGAACTTGCTACCAAGATGGACCACAGACCATTACCACTAGACACACAGTATCGTGCATTGGAAGTAGAGTTGGGGCAGCGCGTTCGTGTGGTTCGTCTCCTCCTTGTCCGATATCCCTCGAACAGCCGTTCTGATGTCCCTCGAATAGCCGGTCGCCAGATCCCACGTACAGGTTCGTTGGAGCGGCACAAGTGCACCGCCTCTAACGGTATCCGCGTGTGCAGGAGGAACACCCATGCGGCAGACTACTAGGTCCGATCACACGGTCGACGACGGCGAGTGGAGGTGGATAGTTGCAACTCATGGAAAGCCCTAATGACCGTGCCGAAGCGATCTACCGGATGGGTGTGCCGCACATCCACTATATATAGGCATCCAGCGTGGGCTCAAATCTTGGGCCTCGCACGGATCCTAAAGCCTACGTGTTCCTTCCCTTAAGCGTGCGACCCTTTAGGTTCTCATCCACTTGGTCGTGGGTCAGATGACATCTGACTTGACTAGTCGGTAGTGGACTCTAGCAAGACGTGCCGACTCCAAGTGTCTGATGAAGCTGGTTAGGCGAACCTGTACTTCACACTTTTATTCGCTTTGCCACACGATATATGTTGTCGTGCACAAGGCGACATGGTCATCCTTGTTGCAGCATGACCGCTTTCTCGTTCCGGTGAATCCGACCAACACGCCGGATTATCTCATAATCCTCATTGCATGTCCATGCTTATCCAGGTCAGATCACCCGAGGAGGCCCAGAGTATATCTCTCCTGGTAGGAGGGGCAAATCCCATCTTGCTCGACCATGTCTCGCAGCATGGGTCTGGACAAGCCCGAAACCTACCTTCGTAACTACCTAGTCATGGAGTAGCGTTTGGTGAGCCCAAAGCAATTCTATCACCATCCCGAGTACATGCGCTAGCTCAGCTCTTAGGACATAGAACATATATTGTACTAGAGACTCACAGACGACCAATCGTTGCGTCTCATAGTTGGGTCTATCCAACTCAACCTTATCTTGACTCAGAACCTACTATGTCGAATCCGAACAGACCTTTCTGAGTCCATATTATTCGGCTAGCATCCAATGCTACATGTTCAGTGAGACCAAACCATCCATCGTGTCATATGCTAGTCTGATTAGTTGCGAGTCCACACAACCCTTTCGACTAGGGACCATTTAGGATAGTTAACATACAATGCATAGTCTCACAAACAAGTCACATACTTATTAATACACATTACTGGTAATGTCCAAGGACTATCTTTATTCATAAACACATAGGAAATATCATCATACATGATTGCCTCTAGGGCATATCTCCAACAGTCTCCCACTTGCACTAGAGTCAATCAAATAGACATCAAATGCCCATAGCTCTAACGTGCCCCTCATGCTTGGGTTGTGGAAGCAGCTTAGTCAACAGATTTGCAACATTTGCATCCATATGAAACTTGCACAAATTGGTATCACCTTTCTCTACGAGCTTTCGTATCAAGTGATATTTTCGGTCTATGTGCCTGGTCTTGTGGTGTTGTCTTTGCTCACTGGCATGTGCGATGGCACCTGAATTATCGAAATAAAGGTCCAACGGTTTTGACCAGCCCGGGAACAGACCAACATCTTCCAGGAACTTACGAATCGAAACACCTTCCTTTGCGGCTTCACAAGCCGCAATGTATTCGGCCTCTGTTGTGGAGTCGGCCACCGTATCTTGCTCACTGGTCCTCCATTCATGACGTACACAAATCAAGTTTGCGATCGAGAATCATCCCTATCGGTTTGGAAACTAGCAACAGCGTAACCCTTTATGTAGAGCTCCTCCTCACCTCCATAAACTAGGAACATCTCTTTAGTCCTTTTCAGGTACTTCAAGATAGTTTTCACCGCTACCCAGTGACTCTCACCTGGGTCAGCGTGGTATTTGCTTGTTAAGCTTATTGCATAGGCAACATATGGCCGTGTACATAGCATGGCATACATGATGGATCCAATTGTCAAGGCATATGGAATCCTACTCATCCCGTTTCGCTCATCAGAAGTCATAGGACTCCGAGTCTTGGGTAGCCTTATACCATGTGAGACGGGCAAGAACCCTTTCTTGGCCTCACTCATGTTGAACCTCTTCAACACTTTGTCTATGCACGTGCTCTGGCTTAATCCGAGAAGCCTCCTCGATCTATCTCTATAGATCTTGATGCCTAAAATGTACACTGCCTCTCCAAGGTATTTCATTGAAAACTTGCCATTCAATGATTCCTTGACTGAGTTCAACATCGAAACATCATTTCCGATCAGTAGTATGTCATCCACATACAAGATCAAAAATACTACCGAGCTCCCACTAGACTTCTTGTATAAACAATAGTCCTCTTCGTTCTTGATGAAACCAAGGTCAATGATGACTTCATGAAAACGAATGTTCCAACTCCGAGCTGCTTGCCTCAAGTCCATAAATGGATCTCTTGAACTTGCATATTTTACCAACATTAGTTGGATCGACAAAACGTTCGGGTTGTATCATGTATACATCCTCTTTTAAATTTACATGAAGGAAAGCCGTTTTGACATCCATATTCCATATCTCATAATCGAAATATGCAGCTATAGCTAGTATGATCCTCACCGACTTTGGCATCACTACCGGCGAGTAGGTCTCATCATAGTCAATTCCTTGAACTTGTCCATAACCTTTAGCAACAAGCCGAGCTTTGTGGATCCGAACATTTCCATCCACATCGGTTTTCTTCTTAAAGACCCATTTGCAACCAATGGAAACTATGCTAGGTGGCGGATAAACCAAGTCCCAGACTTGATTGTCATCCATGGACTTTAACTCGGATCTCATGGCCTCTAGACATGCCTTGTAATTTGGGCTCACCATCGCTTCCGCATACGTGGCCGGCTCGTCGCTTTCTAGCAACAAAACGTCGGACACTCTGCGCAATCTTTCTGACCTCCGTGGCTTTGGTGCCGACTCCACTACGGGTTCCCTGATCAACTCCGGTATGACCTCATCACCAGCCGAGTCGTCCCCGAGTGGCTCTTGAATTTCTTCGAGTCGCACCGTGCTCCCACTAGCCTCCCAATTGAGAAACTCTTTCTCTAGGAAAACCCCGTTCCGAGCAACGAACACTTTGTTCTCTTCTCGGTTGTAGAAGTTATATCCCAAGGTTTCCCTTGGATATCCCACGAATATGCATTTATCCGACTTGGGTGTAAGCTTCTCCGACATGAGTTGCTTGACAAATGCTTCACAACCCCGAATCTTTAGAAAAGACAAACTAGGACTCTTCCCAGTCCACATCTCATGTGGTGTCTTGTCTGTGGATTTAGATGGTACCCTATTAAGTGTGAAAGCTGCAGTTTCTAGAGCGTATCCCCAGAATAACAAGGGTAAATCCGATTTGCTCATCATTGACCGGACCATGTCCAACAAGGTTCGATTTCTCTGTTCTGACATACCGTTTCTCTGCGGCGTACCCAGAGGTCTGAGCTGAGGTACTGTACCTCGGCTTTTCAGATGGTTATCAAACTCATGGCTCATGTACTCACCTTCATGATCTGATCGTGAAAATTTTATCATCTTGCCGAGCTGATTTTCAACCTCGTTCTGAAACTCTTTGAACTTTTCAAAAGTTTCCGACTTGTGCCTCATCAAATATATATATCCTTATCTACTCAAGTCGTCGGTAAAAGTCACGAAGTATTGATAGCCACCTCTGACCGTTGTGCTCATTGGACCACACACATCACTGTGTATAAGCTCCAATAGCTTGGACGCCCTCTCGCAACTCTTTGCAAAAGGAGACTTAGTCATCTTGCCTAGCAAGCATGATTCGCATGTCTCAAAC
Source organism: Hordeum marinum (assembly GCA_022496015.1). Lineage (NCBI taxonomy): Eukaryota > Viridiplantae > Streptophyta > Magnoliopsida > Poales > Poaceae > Hordeum > Hordeum marinum. The sequence goes on from CM039675.1 coordinate 515,026,619, forward strand.
GACCCATAGTCACACGAAGTTAGGAGTCCATCATCATGGAGCTTCTTCATGCATTTCAGACTTATGTGTCCAAGCCAACAATGCCAGAAGTATGTCGGATTTATCTCATTAGGCTTATGCCTCTTGACATTCACATTATAGATTGGCTCTATTTCTAGATTAAAAAAAATAACCCATCTACAATGGGTGCATAGCCATGGAACATTCCATTCAAATAAAATGAACAACCATTGTCCTTTATTGAATTCATAACCTTGACTCATCAAGCATGAGGCATAAATAATGTTCCGACTAAGTGTGGGAATGTAATAACAATTTTTCAGTTCCAAAATAAATCCAGAAGGAAGCTTGAGCTGCATCATGCTGACCTCCAACGCAGCAACTCTTGCTTTGTTGCTGACCCTGATGTCAATCTCCCCTTGTGCCACACGCCTAGTTCTTACCAGCCCTACATCGAGTTGCAAATATGAACAACCGATCCGGTATCAAATACCCAAGAGCTACTAAGTGTGTTAGCAAGGTAAATGTCTATAACATATGTAACAAGTGTACCTTTGCCTGAAGAAGCATCTCTGGCCTTCTTGCCATGCTCAACAAGCCACTTGCTATAGTTCTTCTTCTAGTGACCAACTTCCTTGCAGTGAAAGCAAATGGTCTTTGAGTTCAGTCCGGACTTTGGCTCAGCGGCGGAGACAACCTTCTCCGTGCCCTTAGCCTTACCCTTTTTCTTGGACCAACTCTTCTTGAACTTTGCCGAGTTCTGCACCACCAACACTTGATGCGTGATTTTCTTAATATCTTGCTCTGCCACCTTGAGCATCCCATGCAATTCAGTGAGCTTCTTATCCATGTCGTGCATATGATAGTTCGAGACGAACGTCCCATAGCTAAGTGGAAGAGAACCCAAAATTGCATCCATGGACAGCTCGTTCCCAAGTGGGAAGCCTAACCGATTCAAACCTTGCACGTACCCGATTATCTTGATCACATGCGGGCTCAGTGGATCACCCTCCTTCAGCTTACAATCCGTCAAGGACTGCCAGACGTTGAACCTTTTGGTCCTAGGCTGTACATGAAACATGCTCTTCAAACTCTCGATCATATCGAAAGCCTGAATGTTTTAGAAATGCTGTTGCAAATCGGGCTCCATACAAGCCGGCATGAGGCAACTTATCTTGTTTGATTCATCAATGATTTTCTGGTGGGCATTCTTGGTTGTGGCGTTAGCATTCTCGGCAGGTTCCTATGGAAGTGGATCCTCTAGAACATGTTCCTTTTTATCGTGCTGGAGAACAATTCTTAGATTTCTATACCAGGTGGTAAAGTTTGTTCCATTCAGTTTATCCTTTTCCAGAATTGATTTCAGTGCAAAGTTGGGTTGAGCAGGTGGTGCCATTGATCTACAATAGAAAATATGCAATCACTAAGCAATGTGTTTATGTAGAGTAATTCAAGCCTTAAACAGAATTACACCCACTGAAGTCAGCATTGCTCCGCAAACTCTCAGTGATTCGGACCCATCTAGCGGGAGCGACTAGTGAGCTTTAGCAACACTGCTAGCCAACTTGCCTATTTGGTAAGCAACTCCTTGCTAATCGTATCTCTATATGACTCCTATCGGTTGGGTAGGTATCTCATACCCCGGCTCCCAACGTTCACTACCACAAGGCCCAAAACCGTTTTGATATCCTTGTCAAGTTAACCCGATCCAGTGCATGTCCGTGTCCGACATGAACCCTCCAGTTCAAGGACACCTAGTAGCACCTCAATTTTATGAGCCCACCACTAGACGTACTTGACGTGCGAAGGTGCAACATGCATAGAAACATGCATAGAAACAATAAGCAATATCAATCACATATAAACATAAATATGTGAAATAGTATGGCTCCTTCATCGACATCCTTGCAGGTCAGCTCCAACTCCGATGACCAAGGTGGAAATCCATCTTGTCCGTCCCGCTAGGACGCCAAAGCCTCGAACTTGATCTTTGTCCTCCAACTACTACAACTAGTAATGAATTTATAGAGAATCACAAGTTGACACGCAGGTCGTTATACAATATAATGACATCACTTTGGCTCCTGTTGGCTGACAATCATGACACGCAGGTCATGTTAAGTTACACACATGCATCACATACATATGAGCCATACTATTCACATCAAACCTGCAAAACAAATTCATGCATAGAATCGCATTCTACCGGTTTGTGTGATCATGTACGAAATACAAGGCGCTACACACACAGTGGTCCCTCGCAGGTGCGGTCAGCGCCTGACATTTTCAGAAATCACATATCGCATCTGCACTTTGATCATGCCGAATTTTCTGATCTGACCGATCTCATCGATCATCGCGAACCCAATTCGGATTTACGTTTCACAGTTAACCCCGATGGCGGATACCGACCGGTAGGGGTAGGTTGTGTCACGACCTCATTGATTCCAATTGACATTAAACATAGCCTCAATCTATCCCGATGTGCAGTTGATCTCATCAACCATGCACATAGCCGATGTCATGAATGACGACGGATCCCATCCTCCGCCTCCACATATCAAATATGCATAGCAAAGGCTTTGATACCACAGTTGCGGTTCTACTGTAGTTGCATCACATGCCAATTAAAATTTCCCTACGCACAAAACATCCAAGAACTTGCTACGGAGATGGATCACAGATCATTACCACTAGATGTGTAGTGCCGTGCAACGGAAGTAGAGTTGGGGCAACGCGTTCGTGTGGTTCATCTCCTCCTCGTCCGATCTCCCTCGAACAGCCATTTCAATCTCCCTCGAATAGCCAGTCGCCGGATCCCACGTATAGGTTCTCTGAAGCGGCACAAGTGCACCGCCTCTAATGGTATACGCGTGTGCAGGAGGAACACCCGTACGGCGGACTGCTAGGTCCGATCACACGGTCGGCGGTGGTCAGTGGAGGTGGCTAGTTTAAACTCATGCAAAGCCCTAATGACTGCGCCTAAGAGATCAACCGGATGGGTGTGCCGCATATCCACTATATATAGGCATCCGGCGCGGGCTCAACTCTTGGGCCTCACACGGATCCTAAAGCCCACGTGTTGCTTCCCTTAAGCGCACGACCCTTTAGGTTCTCATCCACTTGGTCGCGAGTCAGATGACATCCGACTCGACCAGTCGATAGCGTCCTCTATCAAGACGTGTCAACTCCAAGTGTCAGATGAATCTGGTTAGGCGAACCTGTACTTCACACTACTATTCCCTTTGCCACACGATATATGTTGTCGTGCACAAGGCGACATGGTCATCCTTGTTACAACACTACCTCTTTCCACTAGTAGAAAACAGACCTTTCGCCCGAGTTTTAGTCCTGGTCTGGTCACGAACCGGTACTAAAGATGGTATTAGTCCCGGTTCGTGCCGGCTACAACGGCTAGGAGCAGGGCGACCTTTAGTACCGGCTCCTGAGGGACCTTTAGTACTGGTTCGTCTCACGAGCCGGTACTAAAGGGGGCGTGGCAGGGTTTTGGTCAGACATGGCCCCCGCTTGCACCTTTAGTACTAGCTAGTGTCACCAGTCGGTACTAAAGGGCAACCTTTAGTACCGGCTGGTGACACCAGCCAGTACTAAAGACTTCCTACATATACATCCGTCCGCAGCCGATCAAAAGAGCTCTGTTTTCTCCCCTGTTCTTCTTCTTGCTCAAAGCTCATCCTCCATTTTGCCAAGAATTTGTCAAGATTTAAAGGCAGCCCATCTATCCAAGTGTTCATAAAGGTTAACAACTTTGCTCCTTCATCTCTTGCTAGATTAGCTTGTGGTATGCTCAAAGATATGTGATATGTGATTTGTGGGAGTTTATTTGATTTATATCCAATTTGAGCTCAAATTAACTTGTTAGGTTGCATATGTGTAGGTGTGGTTTATTTGGTGTGCCTTCCCATGTTCTTCTTCTTGCTCGAAGCTCATCCTCCATTTTTCCAAGGATTTGTCAAGATTTAAAGGCACCCCATCTATCCAAGTGTTCATAAAGGTTAGCAACTTTGCTCCTTCATCTCTTGCTAGATTAGCTTCTGGTATGCTCAAAGATACGTGATATGTGATTTGTGGGAGTTTATTTGATTTATATCCAATTTGAGCTCAAATTAACTTGTTAGGTCACATATGTGTAGTTGTGGTTTACTTGGTGTGCCTTCCCATCCCCGACCGTCCTAACCACCGTCCATCGTCCGCACCGTCTCGTCGCGGCACTGGCCACCTTGGTGAGCCTCTTGTTCTTCTTAAAATCTTTAAAAAAAAATTACTTGTATGATTTAGATAGCTGCGTGTACGATTTACTTACTTGTATTATTGTTAGTTATTCTATAGTGTAATGGTTATGGTATCCGCCCACGTCGGCCCTCGTCCAGTCTATGATTCAGATGTGGTATGTCGTTAATTATATTTTATAACTATTTCACACATCATCTAATGTCTATGACAATTAATTATTCCACCAAATTGACATAGATATTTTTATCTATAGGAAGTAGTTGAACCAGAAATTCCAACTGACTATGCAATTCTGCTCGAGAAATTAACACAAGCTGAAAAAGAAATTGATCATTTGAAAGAAAAAATGAAATGAACCGAAGATGAGAAGATGGGATTGGAGTTGCATGTTGCCAATATCATTGATGATCACAAGAACAAGATGGTTGGAATGCGCTTGAAGCTTAGAAAGATTAGAAAATATGCCATTGATAAAGAGGCTTGGTATCATTATGTTGTTGGCTCAATTGTTACTTTAGTTGCGATTATGATCACATTTGTTGTTGTATTCACATGTTTTAGATAGTTGGTGTTGTTTTATGAGATGTATATGTATGAACTATAAGTATCCATTATTTACAGTAATAACATTTGGTCACTGCTAGCTCTACTTTTGGTTGTAATGTGATGATGAAGTTGTATTAATTTGGTCACTTCGATGTTGTGTAGTGAACATGAGCCGGCAATGGATGTACGATGACCGACTAAGTCCAGGGTTTCTTAATGGCCTGCATGATTTTATTCGTGTGGCTGAGACAAATAAGCAGAATGGTTTCATGTGTTGTCCATGTCGTGACTGTAAGAATGATATGAATTACTCTAACTCAAAAACCCTTCACTACCACCTGTTGAAGTCCGGTTTCATGTCTGGCTATAGCTGTTGGATCAAGCACGGAGAAAGAGGGGTTACAATGGAAGACAATGAAGAAGAAGAGGATGATGGCAACTATCCTTTTGATGATACAACAATGGGGGAAGCTGAAGAAGAGGCATCAATGGGGGAAGCTGAAGAAGAGGCATCAGATGAGTCCGTTGATGATTTGGGTCAGGTCATTGCTAATGCAAAGAGAAACTACGAAAATGATAAGGAGAGGTTGAAGTTGAAACGCATGTTAGAGGATCACAAGAAATTATTGTATCCAAATTGTGAAGATGACCAGAAAAAGCTGGGTACCACGCTGGAATTACTGCAATGGAAGGCGAAGAATGGTGTAACTGACAAGGGATTTCAAGAATTGCTGATAATGATAAAGACGATGCTTCCAAAGGATAACGAATTGCTTGAAAGTACGTACGAAGCAAAGAAGGTTGTATGCCCTCTAGGACTAGAGGTGCAGAAGATACATGCATGCCCTAATGACTGCATCCTCTACCGCGGTGAGGAGTACGAGAATTTGGATGCATGCCCAGTATGCGATGCACTGTGCTATAAGATCCCCCGCGATGACCCCGGTGATGTGGAGGGAGAACGCCACAGGAAGAGGGTTCCTGCCAAGGTGATGTGGTATGCTCCTATAATACCACGGTTGAAACGTTTGTTCCAAAACAAAGAGCATGCCAAGTTGTTGCGATGGCACAAAGAAGAACGTAAGAAAGACAGGATGTTGACAGCACCCGCTGATGGGTCGCAGTGGAGAAAAATCGAGAGGGAGTTTGAGGACTTTGCAGCTGATGCAACGAACTTATGGTTTGGTCTTAGTATAGACGGCATGAATCCTTTTGGCGAGCAGAGCTCAAGTCGCAGCACCTGGCCTGTGACTCTATGTATCTACAACCTTCCTCCTTGGTTGTGCATGAAGCGGAAGTTCATTATGATGCCAGTGCTCATTCAAGGCCCTAAGCAACCCGGCAACGACATTGATGTCTACCTAAGGCCACTAGTTGATGAACTTCTACAGTTGTGGAAAAAACCAGGTGTGCGTGTGTGGGATGCGCACACACAGAAGGAAATTGACCTACGAGCGTTGCTGTTTGTAACCATCAGTGATTGGCCTGCTCTTAGTAACCTTTCAGGACATACAAACAAGGGATACAATGCATGCACACACTGTTTAGATGATACTGAAAGTATATATTTGGATAAATGTAAGAAGAATGTGTACCTGGGACATCGTCGATTTCTACCAATCAAGCATATCTTAAGAAAGGCAGGCAACCATTTCAAAGGTGAGCCAGATAATCGGAAGAAGCCTGGCCTCCGTGGAAAGGGTCCTGGCGGACAATCTGTTCCGAATGACGCCAACGGACACGCACCCATGTGGAAGAAGAAATCTATATTTTGGGAACTTGAATATTGGAAAGCCCTAGAGGTCCGCAATGCAATCGACATGATGCATGTGATGAAGAATCTTTGTGTGAACCTGCTAGGCTTCTTGGGCGTGTATGGAAATACAAAAGATACACCGGAGGCACGAGAGGACAAGCAAAGAATTAATGAAAAAGACTACATGCCTCCAAAGCAGTATCAAGGTCCTGCCAGCTACGCTCTTATGAAAGAAGAGAAGGAAATCTTTTTTGAATGCCTGCTCGGTATCAATGTCCCGTCTGGCTTCTCGTCGAATATAAAGGGAATAATAAATATGGCAGAGAAAAAATTTCAAAATCTAAAGTCTCATGACTGCCACGTGATTATGACGCAATTACTTCCGGTTGCACTTAGGGGGCTTCTACCGGAAAATGTTCGATTGGCCATTGTGAAGCTATGTGTATTCCTCAATGCAATTTCTCAGAAGCTAATCGATCCAGAAATCCTACCAAGGTTACAGACTGACCTGGTCCAATGTCTTGTCAGTTTCGAGTTGGTGTTCCCTTCATCCTTCTGCAATATTATGACGCACGTTCTTGTGCACCTAGTCGAAGAGATTAACATTCTGGGTCCTGTATTTCTACACAATATGTTCCCCTTCGAGAGGTTCATGGGAGTCTTAAATAAATATGTTCATAACCGTGCTAGGCCAGAAGGAAGCATCGCCAAGGGATATGGAACAGAGGAGGTTATTGAGTTTTGTGTTGACTTTTTTCCTGACATTAAGCCGATTGGTCTTCCTGAATCGCGGCATGAGGGGAGACTGGGTGGAAAAGGCACATTAGGAAAGAAAGAAGCAATAAATATGGACGGGCATTCTTTCACTCAAGCACACTACACGGTTCTACAAAATTCCACCTTGGTGACTCCATATATGGAGGAACACAAGGATATTGTACGGTCCAAGAACCAGGAGCAGTCTGACCCCTGGATAGAACGTAAACACATGGATACTTTTGCCAGTTGGTTGCAAACAAAGCTCATCAATGACAACGATGTTCCAGATGAACTATACTGGTTGGCCAAGACACCAAGTTCGACTATAACAACTTTCAAAGGGTACGAGATAAATGGGAATACATTTTACACGATCGCCCAAGATAAGAAGAGCACCAACCAAAATAGTGGTGTCCGCTATGATGCAACCAACTTTGAAGACACATATTATGGTTACATAGAGGAGATATGGGAACTTGACTATGGACCTGATCTTAAGGTCCCTTTGTTTTGGTGCAAATGGGACAAATATACTAGAGGCGGGGTACAGGTAGACCCGCAGTACGGAATGACAATAGTGGATCTCAACAATCTTGGATACACAGATGACTCATTCGTCCTGGCCAATGATGTGGCTCAAGTTTTCTATGTGAAGGACATGTCTAGCAAACCGAGGAGAAAAAAAGATAAGGAAGCGAATACATCATACGATGAGCCAAAGCGCCACATAGTTCTTTCAGGGAAAAGAAACATTGTGGGAGTGGAGGACAAGACAGACATGTCCGAAGATAATGAAAAGTTTCATGAAATCCCTCCCTTCAGAGTAAAGACTGACCCAAGCATCTTGTTAAATGATGAAGATTATCCATGGTTACGGCGCAATCATAAGAAAGGGACAAACACGCATAAAAAGTCTTACACCGCGAGATCCCACTCTGGGATGTGACCGGCTTCACCGTCATCACTTTCTATATATTTATGTGAAGGACATGCATGCATTTCCTAGCTAGCATGGTATATCTTTGTAAAAGTTTGTACACGAAGTGCATCCAGTTTTTGCCGTAACCCTCTCAACTCTCTAGAAGTTGCTATGTGGGTGAAATTATGATGTCATGCCAAGTTACAACCTTTTTAGAGTTCATTTGTACTGCTTTTCAAATTCAGGGTCATTTAGCTCAAAATAAATCATTAAATGCATGAAAAATATCAAATGAAGTCAGAAAGGGTTGAAAATTGATGATGTGCCTTTGAATGGTGCATATTGAACATACAAAAAGTATGGAGTTAAAATAAGTTATTAAAAATGAAATCCCTTTGTAATAGATGAGTTTTCGTCCGAAACCCTCATACTTCTTATGAGATTGTCCAATTTGTACACGAAGTGCATCCAGTTTTTGCCGTAACCCTCTCAACTCTCTAGAAGTTGCTATGTGGGTGAAATTATGATGTCATGCCAAGTTACAACCTTTTCAGAGTTCATTTGAACTGCTTTTCAAACTCGAGATATGAATATTTCAAATGCCATATTTAATCAAATTATCTTATACAACAGTTGAAGTTGTTCAAACATGCATGGAAATGCCATAAAGAGATTCTTTATATTTTTCTGATATTTTTTAATATATTATTTATTTCCATTGGAGTCCTACGTTTTTTGTATGATTTTCTAAAGTTTACGAGGTTTTTCTAAAAATAGTAACTAATATTTAATAAAAAACACTTTTAGTACCGGTGCTAGCCACGCACCAGTACTAAAGGTCCACCGCCCCCGCGCTCTTTTGGCAGGACCTTTAGTACCGGTGCGTGGCTAGCACCGGTACTAAAGGGTCTTTAGTACCGGTGCAAGCCACGCACCGGTGCTAAAGGTCCACCACCCCCACGCTCTGTTGGGAGGATCTTTAGTACCGATGCGTGGCTAGCACCGGTACTAAAGACCCTTTAGTAACGTTGCGTGCCACGCACCGGTACTAAAGGTTTGTCTGGTATAAAAGGAGGACTTCATCGTCCCGGGCCGAGCAACGCACTAGGAGAGCTCAACTTGCACCGCCAGGCTGCCAAAATCGCCATTGCCCGCCGCCGTCGCCCTTGCCGCCGTTGCCTTCGCCACCGTCGCCCTCGCCGTTGTCGCACCACCACCGCACCATTGCCTTCGCCCTCACCACCGCCGGTGTTGCACCACCACCGCCGTCGCCCTCGCCGCCGTCGGTCGCGCCACCGTCGGTCGCGCCGCCGTCACCCTCACCATCGCCGTCGTCGCCCTTGCCACCGTTGCCCTCGCCGCTGTCGCCCTCTCCGCGGTCGCCCTTGCCTACTCGGACGCCGCCCCTCGCCGCCGTTGCCCTCACCACCGCTGCCGTCGCCCTCGTCACGGTCGCCCTCGCCTACCCGGACATCGCCCCTCATCGTCGGTCCCGTCGCCGCTGGCCCGCAAACTCCGGCCGCCGCTCCATGATCCCATCGCCGCCGCCCCGAGCCCGTCGCCGACGCCACCTACAGGTCAGGAGGCTAGGTGAGATCTCCCAGCCGACCCCTCTCCCCGACGATCGCCCCGATGATCGCCGGACTAGTGTGTAGACGCTAGGGTATCTAGGGTCCCTCGACGTCGAACCCCGACACCCCGACACGACACCCCCGACACCCGACCCCGACCACAACACAACACCCCTATTTAGTTAGTTAGTTAGTTAGGTTGTCAGGTTATTAGCATATGTGTTAGTTTATGTTTAGTTTAGGTTTAATTTAGTTTATGTTTAGTTTCGTTTTAGGTTTAATTTAGTTTGAATCCTAATGCGTGTGTGACTTTTGGTATGTCGTCGATCCTAATTTAATTTAGGGTTTCATGTGTGTTCTTGATGGAGGAATCCCGACTGTTGTCGTGGGGTGTGCTTCCTATTTCTCCTCTTCTTTGCGATATACTCATCGATATATTGTGCAAGAAGAGGAGAGGGGAAGCATCCATCACCGCTGGTCGAACCTATTACTCCGAGAGAGTGTCCACCAACATATATACACCACCGTATCAATGTGAGAGAGTGCGCACCAACACACCATGAGATATGTGAGAGTTATTTAAGGAAAGTCTCGACAGACCGATAGTCACACACGCATTAGGATCCAAAGCGTGCCGTAATTCTTGATTTTGCTAGATGCTAAGTGTTAATTTTGCTAAGTCTTAATTTTGTTAAGTGTTAATTTTGCTAAGTTTTATTAATTTGTTTTCGTAATTAAGTGTTTCTTCTCGACGTCGATGATGCCGATCCCGCATCCTCCTCATCGAGTCACCAGAGGAGGTCACTTGCTTGAGCCGAGGGGCCTTGTCAGGGACTGGGCTCCGCCGGGCTGGTACTGGGAGGTGCTGCCTTCCGGGCGGCGCAGCTTGGTGAGGAGCCAGCCCATCGTCGACCCGGAGGTTCTGTGGTGGCGGCCGCATGGGCCACACATGATCGAGAGGCTTGAGTCCCCCGTGGAGGTGGTACAGTACCATGTCAGCAAGGAGAACAAGTACGTCCGATGCTACATGGCAGCTTTGGCGGCCAAGTCCGACAATACCTGGCAGATTCTTCAGGGATCTCACTGGAGCTATGTTCCTGTGATGGTTCCTTCTCTTTGGGTGTCCACTGCCTGCCCCGATATCCGCCGGGCGCTAGGGTTCTAGCTAGATCGATATATTAGCTAGCTACTATTATGATGTATTAGCTAGATCGATGGAGATTAGCCGATGTATTGAAAATTATCCAAGATTATGCAGATGAGATCTTTTCTAAGAACTATACTATATATGTATTCGATGATGCATTATTAATTAACTATCAGTTATTTTGCTTCTTGAATGCATGCTAATTTAAATACTAATTTGTTTTATCTATATTATTATGGACTAGTTATTAAGCTATGGACAATACCGGTAGAGCTCATGAAGAGGACATCTTCGACATGATACGCTCCTCCGAAAACCCAGCGGACCTTCAAGGTGAATCACATGATAATGATGATGACTCACAATATCTGAATGATCACGGTGATGGATGTGAGACCAAGGAAGAACAACTTATGTTCCAAAATCCGGAACAACCAACAATGTTCGGCGAGGTATATACACATCCACTAGCCTCTGGTGATCATTACATGTGTATTAATTGATTTGTATATATATATATATTAACAAATCTTTCTTATTTTAATTATCAGCCTTCCAGATCGAGCCAATCTAGTAGAAATGTACGAGGCGCTGCCAAAATATTGGACGGCAACGTAAAGCTCAATTTTGATGCTTTCAAACATAATGGCGAACCGACTCACCCTGAAGCCAATGCTAAGACATTTGTGCGTCAATGCGGAGTGGTTGTTAGGGACGGAGTCCCGATCACAATGCATGAATGGATTCAGCCGAAGGAACCAAAACCAGGAGTGAATTATGTCGATACAAGAATTAAATATGCCCTTTGGCGAGAGCTCATGGAGCATTTCACCCTACCAGATTCTCTCTTGGAGCGTCAAAGGAACAAAGCCAAGGAGTTTGCTCTCCATAAGATGCCCGGCGCGTTCCAGACTTGGAAGAAAAGATTATGGACCGACTACAATGCTAAAGGCAAGAAAGCGCCCGAATTCAAAGGAATATACGAGAAGGTAAGGGATCACTGGGACGCATTTATCGAGTACAGGACATCGATAGTTGCTATGGAGAAGTCGGAAAAGAATAAGATAAATCTGAGAAAAAAAAGTATCACCATAAACTAGGGACAGGTGGATACAAGTCAGCCGTTCCTAAGTGGGATGCATTAGAGAATAAGATGCTTGCTGAAGGGATCACTCCAGTAACCTTCAACTGGCCCAAGAGGTGTAGGAATTGGTTTTTTGCGCATGGGGGAAAGTTGGACCCAGCCACAGGAAAGATTATTGCACTGGCTAGTCTGAAGCATGCATCAGATGAGTTGATTCAAGCAATAAAAGATGCCCAAGAAGGACGGTTTCACCCCGATAGAGAGAACGACGAGCTTACACGCGCCCTCGGGAATGCCAAACACGGAGGACGAACATGAGGCATGGGCGTTGTTTCGTGGTACGAGGGGTTTGCGGGATGGCAGGACAGTTATAAAAGCCATTCGAGAAAAAATAAGGTGGAAGCAGACCGACTTTCGAAGTTGGAACAGAAGTACGAGCAGCAGCAGCTGCAGATACAGGTACCGACCCAACAAAGGGAAACTCCGCAACAGGAGGCAAGGGAAGAACCCGTCCCATTTACAATGCCGAAAAGCAGCGTGGGTTCCACGGGGCACCGCTGGGTCACACCTCTGTGGATGATATCACAGAGAAGACATCTTGTGAGCTAATCCAGAAAATGAAGAACATACCCGTGCGGGTCGCAACGGGCTATGCTTTACCAAATACACCTGATGTTCTCTGGCATTGCAATCCGGTTCCAGCTGGGTATGCTCGTGTCGCGGTGGACGCAATAGAGCCGGGATATGATGAACTATTGCTTGACATCCCTGGAGGCGAGGGGGAGTCCACATTGGCAGAAGACGGCCTTGGTCTCATTCTATGGAGTAAGGACTGCATCGTCTTTCCACACTCGGCGCTAAGGCCACCGGCTCCTCCGAGTATCGATGTCCAGCGTGAGGGATCCCAGCCAGAGGCATCGCAGCCCCAGCAGTCCTCCCCACCTCGCCAGCAGTCCTCTCCACCTCGCCAGCAGTCACCTCGCATCAGTCACCTCACTAGCAGTCCTCCCCACCTCGAGCTCCCCCACAGTCGTCCCCACCTCGAGAGGCGTCCCACCTCGCCAGCAGTCCTCCCCACCTCGCCATGAGCAATCCTCCCAACCTCGGGATGGAGCACGACGCAAGTCCATATCATCATCGATATCGATCTCTGCCGTGTGAGCCGACTGCACCCCAGTAGTGGTCCCGCCAGCAGGGCTCCCAAAAGAGGAAGGCCACCAGCAGTCCTCTTCGGAAGAAAGCAAAGAAGAAACCCGAGCCTCCGGCCAAAAGGAAGCTGCCTTATGACATGACACCGGAGGAAAATAAAATTGAATGCGATCTCCAAGTGAAAGCCTTTTTTGCGAAGAAGACTATGCCGCCAAAAGAGGTAATACCCAAGGAAGTCCAAGAGCACTTTATGGAACACTTTATTGATCGACCCCCGACATATGTCGGGCGTATGCCGACAGACTATGAGTGACAAATTCAGAAGGCAAGTGAGCAGAGAAGTTGGCCCAGCCCAAGGAAGAAGTCGGGAAGTACAACATCAACTAGCGGGAAAACAGTTCCCCAGCTCGAAGAACAATCCAAGCAATCGATCTCTCTGCTCAAGGTGAGTACCAATCCAAGCATGCAACCGATCCAACCAGTCGACGTGCAAGGCAACCCAATCGACCTCGAAGTACTAAAGGCTGCAGGACTCACTCTTGACCAAATCCTTGGCACCGAGGAAATCCGCGGGTATGATGCAACTGAGTACGCAATGCAATATGCCGTCGGAAAACCACTTGTCACACCCGAGCAGTACAAGGAACTACCAACTGCGATGCGACGGTTGCATGATTGGTACATGCGTGAAGCAAAGCAAGGGGAGACGGCGGTCATAGTCAAATTAAGGAAAGAGCATTACGTCAATGCATGTGACATATGTCTTGAATTCTCAGAACTTTTCCAGTTATACCACATGGACTCTTTCGACAGAACTCTCATCAGTTGCTATTGTCTGTAAGTGATTTATATCTTTAGTAATTTAAGTCTCTAGCTAAGATATCATTCATTGGCTTATCCTCACTATATATGTTCTTTTCTACGCTATTATGCAGATTGAAGATGTGGGAATTGAAACAAGAGGGAATCGATGACATTGGGTTCATCGACCCAAGTACCGTTAATGGTCATGTGGTAAAACATTATGCCAAGGACACAGAAGATCTCTTGGAAAATTTTCTAGAGGCACTAGTGAATACCAAATCTACTATAATATTTCCTTACAACATGGGGTGAGTGTTTACTCTCTTGTATACTACAAATTCTATTTTTGCTTACTAGCTCGCTGTCAAGTGTAGTTGATGAGTTATATGCGCATGCCTGCTTAATTACATAAACTTCTGCGCAGAGACCAATATATCCTCCTATATGTTATCCTCGCGGATGGACTTGTTCAAGTGTATGACTCACTAGATACACCAGAACAATCATACGTGGACTTGTATTTTATGATAGAATGGTAATTTCAATCTTTATCGACCTTGCTTTCTTTCATTATTTCCTGATATCAAAAGTAATTATAATAACTCTTTCGTTCTTTTTCTTTGTTGGGTAGTGTTTGGAAAAAGATGATAGAAAAAAACCATCACGGTCGTCAATGGAAACCGAAGCTGAAGTGGAAAAAGATGCAGGTAATTAACTAGTACTACTAGGTCCGCGCATCTCATTAATTCTATTTTCAATACCATTATCATGCTCGATTATTAATTATCTTATTCAATTCTATTCTTTTGCAAAGTGCGTGAAGCAGCCACAGGGGACAAATTTATGTGGATATTTCCTCTGCGAGAACATTCGCATCCAGACCGAAGGCCGTATATGTCGCAAAGAAGCACGTGAAAGACAACTCCAGCTTTGGCAGATGTTGTCGAATCTCTCACACGAGAAACGCTTCGTAGCACTTCAAGAGGAATTTGCAGCATTTCTTCTTCAACATGTCACTGATGTAAACAGAGAGCACTATTCCTTACCGCCACCTCAATAATGCCAGCAAATCAGTAGTAGAGAACTGAGATTTCATCCGTAGCACTAGCTAGCTAGTCCCGTCCGGGTTTTGGGCCTTACGTTAATTATAAGTCCCGAATTTATATGGATGTGTAATTCCATTTGTATATATATATACTGTGTATGAGATATTGTATATTATATTACATATATATGCATGGACTTGTGTACTGTTTACAGTATGTAGCACCGTAAAATAAATTTGAAATGAATGGAAAACACAAAAAATAGAGAGGAAAATTAAAACCTAATTAAAAGCTAAAACAAAAAAAACAGAAGACTTAGTACTGGTTGGTATCACCAACCGGTACTAAAGGTTTTCCATTACCAGTCCACGCAGGCAGCCACGTGGAGGACCTTTAGTACCGGTCCGTGGTCCAACTGGTACTAAAGGTCTAGACCTTTAGTCCCGACCCGTTAGTACCGGTTGGGGAACCGGTACTAAAGGTTCATCCGGCCCGGGACTATTGGCCTGTTCTGCACTAGTGTTCTCGTTCTGGTGAATCTGACCAACACTTCGGATTATCTCATAATCCTCATCGCATGGCCATGCTTATCCAAGTCGGATCACTCGAGGGGGCCCAGAGTACATCTCTCCTGGCAGGAGGGGCAAATCCCATCTTGCTCGACCATGTCTCGCGGCATGGGTCTGGACAACCCGAAACCTACCTTTGTAACTACCCAGTCACGGAGTAGCGTTTGGTCGGCCCAAAGTAAGTCTGTCACCATCTCGAGTACATGCACCAGCTTAGGTCGTAGGACATAGAACATATGTTGTACTAGAGACTCACAGATGACCTATCGCTGCGTCTCATAGTTGGGTCTGTCCAACTCAGACCTTATCTTGACTCGGATCCGACTATGTCGAATCCGAACAGACCCTTCTGAGTCCATATTATCCGGCTAGCATCCAATGCTACATGGTCAGTGAGACCGAACCATCCACCATGTCATATGCTAGTCTGGTTAGTTGTGCGTCCACACAACCCTTTCGACTAGGGACCATTTAGGACAGTTATCATACAATGCATAGTCTCACAAACAAGTCACATACTTATTAATACGCATTATTGATAATGTCCAAGGACTATCTTTATTCATAAACACATAGGAAATATCATCATACTTGATTGCCTCTAGCGCATATCTCCAACAGACGCGAGGTCCGTCGGCTGTTGAGCACAAGGCGCTTCCTGGCGTGGACGTGGGGTCCGCCGGCTGATGGGCGCGGATCCCAACCGAGGGTGGATGCGGGGTTCGCCAGCCGATGGGCGTGGAGCCCTACCGGGCACGAACGCGGGGTCCGCCAGTGGATCAGCACGGAGCCCTACCGGGCACAGACGCGGGGTCCGTCGGCTAATGGGTGCGGAGCCCTGCCAGGGGCGGGTGTGTGGTCCGCCGGCTGATGAGCGCAAGGCGCTGTAGACGATGGACGTGGGGTCTTCTGGCTGATGGTCACAGGGCCTTGCTAGGAGTAGCCTCCGAGTGAGGAGGTTCCTTGTGGAAACTGTCGTGCCAAAGACAAGTTTAGTCAATGCAGATCTGTCAAGTATCTAGTTTTGGTATTGCAAGTTTATGCAAAGGGTGCCGAATCGGTTTCGTCCAAGCCCCCTTCAATCTTTTGCATGTGCTCTCCGCTCCTTGGCTTTTGCTCTTGTGAGCCGGACAAATGGGAGCCGATCTGTGGCTGAGGCAAAGAGTGGGCCGCGGAATGGAGCGTATAGTACTCGGATTCTGGGAGCAGACTCCGTTGGAAATATGCCCTAGAGGCAATAATAAATTCTTATTATTATACTTCCTTGTTCATGATAATCGTTTATTATCCATGCTATAATTGTATTGATTGGAAACACATTGCATGTGTGGGTAATAGACAACACTGTGTCCCCAGTATGGCTCTAGTAGACTAGCTCGTTGATCAAAGATGGTCAAGGTTTCCTACCATAGACATCAGATGTCATTTGATAACGAGATTACATCATTGGGGGAATGATGTGATGGACAATACCCAAACTATAAACATAGCATATGATCGTATCAGTTTATTGCTATAGTTTTCTGCATGTCAAGTATCTGTTCCTATGACAATGAGATCAGGCAACTCACTAACACCGGAGGAGTACCTTGTGTGTATCAAATGTTGCAACATAACTGGGTGACTATAAAGATGCTCTATAGGTATCTCCAAGGGTGTCTGTTGAGTGGGCATGGATCAAGACGGGGATTTGTTACTCCGTGTGACGGAGAGGTATCTCAGGGTCTACTCGATAATACAATGTCACAACAAGCCTTGCAAGAAATGTGACTAAAGTGTTAGCCACGAGATCTTGTATTACAGAATGAGTAAAGAGACTTGTCGGTAACGAGATTGAACTAGGTATAGAGATACCGACGATCGAATCTCGGGCAAGTAACATACCGAAGAACAAAGGGAACAACATACGGGATTAATTGAATCCTTGACATAGAGGTTCAACCGATAAATATCTTCATAGAATAAGTAGGAATCAATATGGGCATCCATCTCCGCTCTTGGTTATTGACTGTAGAGGTGTGTCGGTCATGTCTACATAGTTCTCGAACCCGCAGGGTCTGCACACTTAACGTTCGGTGATGTTTCAGTAGTATATAGTTATGTATGGTGGTGACCAAAAGTTGTTCGGAGTCCCGGATGAGATCCCGGACATCACGAGAAGCTCTGGAATGGTTCGGAGGTAATGATTGATATATACGAAGTCCCATTTTGGTCACCGGAAAAGTTTTAGGTACTTCGGTAGTGTACCGGGAGTGCTGGGAGGGTTCCGGGGGACCACCGGGAGGGGCCACCCACGTCGGGATGGCACATGGGCCTTAGGAGTGGCTCACTAGCCCTTAGTGGGTTGGGCAAGCCAGCCACTAAGGACCCATGCAGCTAGGAGGTGGGAGGAGGAAAAAATCCCAAATGTGGGAGGGTTTCCAAGTGGAATCCTACTAGGAGTAGGATTGGAGGTGGACTCTCCCACCTCCACCACTTCGGCTGACTCCTAGGGGGGACCCTAGGGTTGCCGGCCTCCCTCCCCTTCCTCCTATATATACTGGAGGGGAGAGAGGGTAGCCACACCAAAAAACCCTAAGCCACGGTGCAGCCCTCTCTCCCCGATAGATCGTGTCCTCTAGTTTTCGGTGATGCTTAGGCGAAGCCCTGCCGGAATAGTTCCATCACCACCGCCGCCGCGCCGTCATGCTGTTGGAGAACTCATCCCTGCTCCCCCTTGCTGGATCAAGAAGGCGGAGATCGTCATCGAGCTGTACGTGTGATGAACGCGGAGGTGCCGTCCATTCGACGCTAGATCGGGACGGATCATGATTGGATCATGGGATGCTCGGCAATTTGGATCGCGAACACGTTCGACTACATCAACCTCGTTTCTTAATGCTTCCCTCTTAGCGATCTACAAGGGTAAGTAGATCCACTCTCCCTCTCGTAGATGCTCCTCACCATGGATAGATCTTGCGTGTGCGTAGGAATTTTTTTGTTTCCCATGCAACGTTCCCCAACAGTGGCATCATGATCTAGGCCTATGTGTAGATGAGATCACGAGTAGAACACAAATGAGTTTGTGGGTGTTGATGATCAGATTGATTCCTCCCTTGGTATTTTCTTGATTCAGTAGTATTGTGGGATGAAGCGGCCCAGACCAACCTTACTCGTACGCTTACGAGAGACCGGTTCCATCGACTAACATGTGACTTTGTTGCATAAAGATGGTTGGCGGGTGTGTGTCTCTCCTACTCTAGTTGGATCAGAATCGACAAAGGGTGTCCTTGAGAAGGTTGAATAGCAATTTTTGTATCACCATTGTGGTTTTCGCGTAGGTGAGAATTGTTCTTGCTAGATACCCGTAGCAGCCACGTAAAACATACAACAACAATTAGAGGACGTCTAACTTGTTTTTGCAGGGTATGTTTTGATGTGATATGGCCAATAACATGATGATATATATTTGATGTATGAGATGATCATGTTTTGTAAAGAATATCATGACTTGCATGTCTATGTGTACGGCAACTTGAAGGAGCCATAGGGTTGTCTTTAATTATTTTCGCCGTTTTTGCTTTACTTTATCGCTATGAGTTAGCAATAGTCGTAGAAGCAACAGTTGGTGCGACAACTTCATGGCAACACATTGATGGAGATCAAGATGATGGAGATCATGGTGTCGTGCCGGTGATGATGGAGATCATGGTGTTGTGCCGGTGATGATGGAGATCATGCTGATGCTTTGGAGATGGAGATCAAAAGCACAAGTTCATGGCCATATCATGTCACCTATGATTTTCATGTGATGTTAATCCTTTTATGAAACTTATTTTGCTAAGTAAGATGGTAGCATTATAAGGTCATCCCTCACTAAAATTTGAAGATAAAATTGTGTTCTCCCCGAGTGTGCACCGTTGCGAAATTTTGTCGTGTCGAGACACCACGTGATGATCGGGTGTGATAGACTCCACATTCACATACAACGGGTGCAAGCCAGTTTTGGACGTGTAGAAAACTTGGTTAAACTTGACGAGCCTAGCATATACAGACATAGCCTCGGAACACAAGATACCGAAATGTCGAACATGAGTCATGTAGTATATATGATCAACATGACATGTTCACCATTGAAACCATCTCAACTCACATGATGATCGGACTTGAGTTGGTGAATTTGGATCATGTGACACTCGGATGACCGGAGGGATGTCATTTTGAGTGGGAGTTAACCAATTTGATTAAATAAACTCATTATCTTGAACAATAGTGTGGGAACCCCGACTCATAAGTCGTGATCAACGAAAGTACGTGCACAATGATCCCAGAGATCAATGCTCACTAAACACACAGAAACTGAATAACAAGAGTCTTACATCCATTACATACCAGTTTACTCAAATATGGCCTTCATGCCAAGTCTTCATATGATTGCAGCGGAAATCTTTGATGATAGTGTGAGCCCATGCCATCGGCCTTAACCCTACAGGCATTCTGACTGGGAAGCGTCCTAGCTCGCATGTCCATCACCAAGGTAATCTTCATCATGACCTGATCTTTCATGCGTGGCCAATAAAATAACTAGTGGCAAGCCAATGAGTACTTTGAATGTACTCGCAAGGAACCCATGTTTGGAACAAGGCAATAACAATGCATGATATAGCACTAATAGGTAAGTTTTGCAGAAAGCTGGTTTTGAGTGCAATGACATGATCAACTAACTTAAGTAAGCATGCATCAACCATGGACATGTGTTCATAAGAACACGTCAGCATCATCATCTAAAGCAGGTGTTGAACCTCTCATGTTCATTCATCACACCAAGTCCTCAGACTTGTCTCGTGCACCGTCTGAACATCCCATGTCCAGTCATCATGCTGAGTCATCCGACTCGACTCAAGTATCATCCTTGTCACCACACACACACACCAAGTTTGCGAAAACATCTGGACGTAGTTTAAGAAGGAACTCCAACTATCCATGACCGTGGACGCGGCTATTCAAATAGTTTTACACTCTGCAGAGGTTGCACACTTTACCCACAAGATTCGGGGAACTTCCATGTCATCCACGACTCGCGGTATATTACATACCTGAGGTAAGCACCCGAAGAATGCCTTTCCCCTGGCGATACTAAACAAGGAGTCCACTCAATTGGTACCCAACCCTCATGATGTACATCATACGAGCCTCGTTCTAGATTGTACCATCCATGAGGGGACCAACAGTGTGCCCGGTCCCTGTAAAGACAGCACATGATCGTCCATTCCGGTACGACCCTGTATCAAGAGTGACCACGCCTCTCCCGCCACTAGTAATGCAGGTTCCTTGCCAGTACCCACCAAGGTAATCAACAAAGACCCTTCCATATAGGGGTAGAGTGGTTGCACATGTAAGGTTGGGATGGTCAGCAGACCTTAAAACTCTCCGTTTTCGAAAACACACCCTCATCTTGTTTCGGTACACCACTTTTTTCTCAAGTGGTCACCCATCTCATCAATCTCTCCCTCAGGCATTAGTGGCACCTGACAGCTTTTTCAAAAAGTCTTTGAAATCATTTCCTCCTTTCCATCACTATGCATAAATACAATCCCACTTGCGTAGCTTCTACTAGCATCCTATCTACACCCCACCCGCATAACCCTCATAAGGTGGTAGGGTCATGCATGATGCAAGTGTCAACGGAAAAGTATCCGAGGCATCCCACCGAAGGGGGGGGACAGCACATCATGATCAATCATCGAAGCAACAAGTGCTATATGACATGCATAAATTTTTTCTTAACATGGTCAAAGGACTGCTTGCCTGGCTTTGCAAGGTCTTCGAGGTCTTCACACGCTTCTCGTCCACTCCGAGCACTTCATCTACTTCGTCAACTATCTTCAGAAACAACCACAATAAGCAACACAACAAGCAGAAAATAAAAGTGCTCTATAATTAGGAGTTTTATTTTCTAGGACTCCTCTGGTCATGAGAAAAATAACCAAGGAGGTTTTGGTGGATGTGGGTCAAGGGGGAGTTTTGAATGGTGGGAATGATGGAAATGATGATCCTTCAAGATGTCAACAGAAAATATTTTCATAAAAATGAGTGGAGGCACTCATAAAATAGGGCATGATTTTGGAAACATGTGGGAAGTGGTTTCACTGGATTTGGAGTTGGTATGAATTTCCTAGGGATTTGCAAAGATGAGATAAATGGAAAAGTGGGTTATTTGGTGGATCCAAAAGAATAAGTGCATGGTAAAAATGTTTACCATGGCTAGAAAAATAGGGTATGACACTTAGAGTACCTATAAATTGGAATTACTCCATTTGGAGATTATATGGTTGTTGTGGGAGTTTTACAAGGTGGCTCCCCAATAGTTCAAATTTAAATTTAAATTTGAACAGTAGAGAGAGGTTTGTGGGAAAAATATGTAGGATATGATTTGGACAGAGGAAGATTTTAGGAACCTCTAGAATTTTGAATCACCAGATTTGGAGTTAAAATGAATATTGTAGGATTTATCTAGTATCTCGGGAAAAAAGAAATAGAAAAACGTTTATACCCAGAGGGCTAAAACACTCTCAAGGCATAGCATAGCAAAAGGGCCGGCCCGGTGGCTTGACCGGACAGCTCGAAGATGATGTCAAAGACGTAGTCACACGAGTACGTCTTCCCCCGGCAAAGGCGCACCGGTCCTGTCCCTGCCTCCACTTAATTGGGTGAGGCCCACCCGTCGGCCTCGTTGACCCACCAACAGGCGGGGCCCGGTGGCTGATGGGGCCTTTTCGTTCCTTCGGCTCGCTCCCGACAGAGAGGGAGGAGCGGCTCCCGCCACGACGGGCGGAGCCACATGTCGTCCTCGACGAAGTTCCATCGATGGGCGAGATCAGGAGGTCGAGCCGCACCTCCCTGGCTTGTCCTCGATTGCCGGGGAGTTGGATTTGAGCGGCGGACGAGGCGGCGTCATCGACCATTGGAGGAGGAGGAGGACTCGAGGGCAAGCCTGGCGATGAACGGAGGGTCTACGGGTGAGAAAGAGAGCGAAAGGAGGCATAGGGGAGCTTAGGGGAGGGCTTAAGTAATCATAGCGCCGGAGCACCATGGAAGGATTCCATGGCTCTTGCGGGGAGGGCCCTGGAGGCCAGTGGAGGAGGCCGGGGTGGTCTGCGGTGCTCGTGGGCGTAGCGCATGCTGCTGGGGCGAGGGAAAGAGCATGGCAAGCTCGGACTGGCCCTGTAGGCGAAGAGGGAGTGGCAGAGCTTTGCGGTGCTTGGGCACGCGCGACAGGGGCCGCCTGAGAGGGAAGGATGAGGGGGGCGACAAGGTGCCGCATTGCGGACGTCGAGTGGGACATGGGGGACACCATTGCGAGGCCCAAGGCTGTCTGGAGGCTCGGATTGGGCAAGGAAAAGTGACAGAGCTCCATTTCTGCATGTCAACGACGTAGTCACCACGCCAAGGGACATCCAGGGCATCATTTTGGGTGGCCAAGATTGTCTGGGGTGTGGGGCACGTATGCATGAGAGCACTGGTGGAGTTTGAAGGCAAATGGGACTGGTTAGGTTAGATAAACACTCAGGTTAAGTTTGATACATCAAACTTGGGGTTGATCGAATGGGGTTTTAATGTAGGGAAACCAGGGTAAAACCTTGTCTAGAAGACATAGGTATGGAAGGACTAGCTTCCCACCAATTTACAACTCAGGAAGATAATTCTACAGAGTACTTGCAGTACAAAGGCACTATTACTGCCATAATGAAGGTTTAGATGAACTTCTCATATTTTCCACATGAGCCTGCCATATTTGGGTTTGGTTTTATGCATAGGTATGCAAGTGAGGTTGTGGAAAAGTTTTGGATCTTTAGGATGATCAGGAGGGAGGGAGTGGTGGTGTTATGGTAAAAGAGAGGGAATAAGAGAGAGTTACCCCCCAAATAATTAACTAGAGGCCAAGGCAAAGTTACTGGAGGTAAAATGAGGTTATAATATGTTGTGGTAAAAAGTTGGAGGCAAGAGGAATCTTTCTGGGGCCACTTAGCTTGTCCACAAGTTTATGGCTGAAGGTGTTTGTGCTGTGATTGGGCTAGGAAGGGGAATCCTATGAACTTGGGATTTACCACGGGTAAATGGTAAGTCCATTTGGTCCTGATCACAAATTTTCAGCTCAATTGAAGAAAGTTGATAATGTAAACTTGGTAAACCCTAGAAATGGACAGAAATGGATTTCTATAGATCTAATCATGCAATCATATTCGCCTTCATGCACCACTTGATGTCACATCATCATTTGGTTAACAGAGAATGCCCACAAATTTTGGGATCAATAGGAGATACTTCACAATGTCAAGTTGATCAAATTTGGCTCTGGTCAGGAATGGGTTTAGGATATTTTGGTGAACCAAAACAATTGCGATTGATATGAAACTTGGCAAGATGACCACATATATCATATGTGACATGCTAGAATTTGCTAGGATTTAATTGAGAATGTTTCTTATAGAAATATTTCCAAACCTTGAAACACACAAAAGGTTTTGAAGGGTTTTGTCAATATCTTGAACCTGACCATGTGTTGAAACTCTTATATATGGATAATATATGTCCACTGAGTTTCCCTAAATTTTCCCAAATATTTTTAAAGCATTTAAATAACTTTTCCCTATAAAATACCATTTCTGGCCTTAAGAAAAAGCCTTCAAATAAAATAGTAAAACAATATTTAAAATAAATATTTGGTGGTTTTGTGAAGTCTTTTATATAGTGGGTTTCAAATAAAGCATTTGGGGGAAGGGATCGACCAAATTTGGGGACTTGTAGTGCAAATCTCAAATCAGGGGGTTTTGAAAACCTAATTTAAATAAATGCTTTTTGGCCAAAGTAAATTTTGATAAAAATAGTTTTTGGTACTATTCACATGGCATGAACATTGGGCAAGAAGTTTGGATCAAGGAAAAGAGTTCTTGAGGGTCGGAGGGAGTTTCATGAGTATAGAGCACCAACAACAATCAAGCAATCATCAATCAAGTCAAGCATCACAATCACAGAAAAAGTTTTAATTGGCCCTAATATTTGAGTCATGATAACTTAGTCATGAGAGGCAAAACACAGGGTGTGACAAATAGTCTTAGTAACCTTTGCATATTTGTTTTGTAGATCAATGGCTCGCGCAGTAGTTCCCCTGAATTTTAATGCTTTCCTAAAGAAAGCTAAGTTGAAAGATGATGGAAGTAACTTTGTTGACTAGGCCCGTAATCTGAGGATTATCCTGACAACTTCCCACAAGGCTTATGTTCATGATGCACCGCTTGGTGATCCACCCACTCCCGTGTCGTCCAGAGATGTTAAGAACGCCTGGGAGACACAATCTGGATATTAATCAATAGTTCAATGTGCAATGTAGTATGGCTTAGAACTGGGACTTCAAAGATGTTCCAGGAGTTGAAGTTTATCTTTGAGAAGAATGCCCGGATCGAGGGTATGAGACCTCCGATAAGTTCTATGCTTGTAAGATGGAGGAGAACGGGTCTGTCAGTGAACACATACTTAGAATGTCTAGGTATTCGAACGGTCCGACTTATTTAGAGATGCCCCTTTCGCCAGAGGCGATCACTGACAGAGTTCTTCAATCATTGCCACCTAGCTACAAGAGCTTCATTATGAACTATAACAAGCCCGGGATGAACAAGTTAGTCGCCGAGCTATTTGCGATGCTGAAAATCACTGAGTCTGAAATCAAGGTAGAGCATCAAGTGTTGATGGTCAATAAAACCACTAGTTTCAAGAAGAGTGGCAAGGGCAAGAAGGGTAACTACAAGAAGAGTGGCAAAGTAGTTGCCCCTCCCGTGAAGAAACCCAAGGCTGGACCCAAACCTGAAACTGAGTGCTTTCATTGCAAGGGAACTGGTCACTGGAAACAGAACTGCCCCAAGTATCTGGATGACAAGAAGGCGGCCAACACCAAACAAGGTATATATGATATACATGTTATTGATGTGTACCTTACCAACTCTCGTTGTAGTGCCTGGGTATTTGATACCGGTTCGATTGCTCACATTTGCAACTCAAAACAGGAGCTATGGAATAGATAAAGGATAGCTAAGGACAAAGTGACGATGCGCATTGGAAATGGTTCCAAGGTTGATGTGATCACCGTCGGCACGCTCCTTCGATTACCATCGCGATTAGTGATGAACCTGAATAATTCTTATTTAGTGCTTGCGTTAAGCATGAACATTATATCTGGATCTTGTTTATTGTGAGATGGTTACTCATTTAAATCGGAGAACAATGATTGTTCTATTTATACGAGTAATATATTTTATGGTCATGCACCCAATGTGAGGGGTTTATTCCTATTGAATCTCGATAGTGATGATACACACGTTCATAACATTGATGCCAAAAGATGTAGAGTTGATAATGATAGTACCACTTTCTTGTGGCACTGCCATTTAGGTCATATTGGTGTAAAACGCATGAAGAAGCTCCATGTTGATGGACTTTTGGAGTCACTTGATTTTGAATCACTTGACACATGTGAACCATGCCTCATGGTCAAGATGACTAAAACCCCGTTCTCCGGAACAATGGATTGGGCAAGTGACTTGTTGGAAATCATATATACTGATGTGTGCGGTCCGATGAGCATTGAGGCGCGCGGTGGATATCGCTATTTTCTCACCTTCACTGATGACTTAAGTAGATATGGGTATATTTAGTTGATGAAGCACAAGTCTGAAACTTTGAAAAGTCAAGCACTTTTAGAGTGAAGTTGGGAATCATCATAACAAGAAGACTAAATTCCTACGATCTGATCGAGGAGGAGAATATCTGAGTTATGAGTTTGGCAGTCACTTAAGACAGTGTGGAATTGCTTCACAATTGACACCGCTTGGAACACCACAGCATAATGGTGTGTCTGAACGTCATAATCGAATCTTATTAGATATGGTGCATTCTATGATGTTTCTTGCCGATTTGCCACTATCTTTTTGGGGTTATGCATTAGAGACAGGTGCATTTACTTTAAATAGGGCACCATCGAAATCCATTGAGGCGACGCCATATAAACTGTGGTTTGGCAAGAAGCCAAAGTTGTCATTTCTTAAAGTTTGGGGATG
Organism: Hordeum marinum; assembly: GCA_022496015.1. NCBI lineage: Eukaryota > Viridiplantae > Streptophyta > Magnoliopsida > Poales > Poaceae > Hordeum > Hordeum marinum. The sequence goes on from CM039675.1 coordinate 515,053,313, forward strand.
TGATGCTTATGTCACAAAGTTACAGCCTGAAAAGCTATAACCCAAAGCGGAGAAATGCGTCTTCATAGGATACCCAAAAGAGGCAGTTGGGTGTACCTTCTATCTCAGATCCGAAGGCAAAGTGTTTGTATCTAATAATGGAACATTTCTTGACAAAGATTTTATCTCAAAAGAATTGAGTGGGAGGAAAATAGAACTTGATGAGGTTATTGAACTTTTACTTCAACCAGAGATTAATGCAACAAAAAAAGATGTTTCTGTAGAGCCTGCATAGGTTGAAGAGGAAGTTAATGATGATGATCATGAAGCTCCGGATCAAGTTACAATTGAACCTCATAGGTCGACAAGGGCGTGTGCTGCTCCTGAGTGGTACGACAACCCTATCTTAGAGGTCATGTTGTTAGACAACGATGAACCTACGGGCTATGGAGATGCGATGATGGGCCCGGATTTCGAGAAATGGTTTGAGGCCATGAAATCCGAGATGGGATCCATGTATGAAAACAAAGTATGGACTTAAGAAGTATTACCTGAAGGGCGAAAGGCCAGTAAGAACAAATGGATCATTAAGAGGAAGATGGATGGGGACAGTAATGTCATCGTCTATAAATCTTGACCTATGGCAAAGGGTTTTTCACAAGTTCAAGGAGTTCACTACGATGAGACATTCTCACCCATAGCGGTGCTTAAGTCGATCGGAATCATGTTAGTAATAGATACATTTTTCAATTATGAAATTTGGCAGATGGATCTCAAAATAACATTCCTTAACGGTTTCCTTAAGGAAGAGTTTGATATGATACAACCAGAAGGTTTTGTCAATCCATAGAATACTAACAAAGTTTGCAAACTCCACTGATCCATTTATGGACTGGTGCAAGCATCTCGGAGTTGGAATCTGCGCTTTGATGAGGTGATCAAAGCGTTCGGGTTTATACAAGTTTATGGAAAAGCTTGTATTTACAAGAAAGTGAGTGGGAGCTCTATAGCATTTCTTATATTATATGTGGATGACATATTTATGATTGGAAACAATATAGAAATGTTGGAAAGTGTGAAGGAATATTTGAGCAAGAGTTTTTCAATGAAGGACCTAGGAGAAGCTGCTTTCATATCAGGCATCAAGATCTATAGAGATAGATCGAGACGCTTAAATGGACTTTACCAGAGCACATACTTTGAAAAAGTTTTGAAGAAGTTCAAAATGGATCAGTCCAAGAAGGGGTTCTTGCCTGTGTTGCAAGGTGTGAAATTGAGTAAGACTCAATGCCAAGTGACTGCAGAAGATAGAGAAAAGATGAATGTCATCCCCTATGCTTCAGTCATACGCTCTATCATGTATGCAATGTTGTGCACAAGACCTGATGCTAGCCGTGTCATAAGTATGGCCAGAAGGTTTCCAAGTGATCCAGGAACGGAGCACTGGACGACGGTCAAGAATATCCTTAAGTACCTAAAAAGGACTAAGGAAATGTTTCTCGTTTATGGAGGTGATCAAGAGCACGTCGTAAAAGGGTTACGTCGATGCAAACCTTGACACTGATCCAGATGACTCTAAGTCGCAAACCGGATACGTATTTATGCTCAAATGGGGAGCGGTAAGCTGGTGCAGTTCCAAGCAGAGTGTGGTAGCCGATTCTACATGCGAAGCGGAGTACATCACAACCTCAGAGGCGGCGAATGAAGGTGTCTGGATAAAGGTGTCTGGATGAATGAGTTCATGGTAGATCTTGGAGTAGTGCCCAATGCACTGAGTCCAATGGCTCTGTTCTGTGACAACACCGGTGCCATTGCTCTGGCCAAGAAACCAAGGTTTCACAAGAGGACCAGACACATAAAGCAACCCTTCAATTCCATCCGCGATTACATCAAGGAGGAGGACACAAATATTTGCAAAGTGCATACGGATCTGAATGTTGCAGACCCGTTGACTAAACCTCTTCCAAGGGCTAAACATGATCAACACCAGAACATTATGGGTGTTAGATTCATTATAATGTAAATCACATAGTGATGTGAGCTAGATTGTTGACTCTAGTGCAAGTGGGAGACTATTGGAAATATGCCCTAGAGGCAATAATAAATGGTTATTATTATATTTCCTTGTTCATGATAATCGTTTATTATCCATGCCATAATTGTATTGATTGGAAACACATTGCATGTGTTGATACACAGACAACACTGTGTCCCTAGTATGCCTCTATTAGACTAGCTCGTTGATCAAAGATGGTCAAGGTTTCCTAGCCATAGACATAATATGTCATTTGGTGACGTGATTACATCATTGGGAGAATGATGTGATGGACAAGACCAAAACTATAAACATAGCATATGATCGTAACAGTTTATTGCTATAGTTTTCTACATGTCAAGTATCTGTTCCTATCACCGTGCGATCATGCAAATCATTGACACCGGAGGAGTACCATGTGTGTATCAAACATCGCAACGTAACTAGGTGACTATAAATATGCTCTACAGGTATCTCCGAGGGTGTCTGTTGAGTGGTCATGGATCAAGACTGGGACTTGTTACTCCGTGTGACGGAGAGGTATCTCAGGGCCCACTGGGTAATACAACATCACAACAAGCCTTGCAAGCAATGTGACTAAAGTATTAGCCAAGGTATCTTGTATTACGGAATGAGTAAAGAGACTTGTCGGTAATGATATTGAACTAGGTATAGAGATACCGATGATCGAATCTTGGTCAAGTAACATACCAAAGAACAAAGGGAACAACATACGTGATTAACTGAATCCTTAACATAGAGGTTCAACCGATAAAGATCTTCGTACAACATGTAGGAACCAAAATGGGCATCCAGATCCTGCTATTGGTTATTGACCATAGAGGTGTCTTGGTCATGTCTACATAGTTCTTGAACCTGCAGGATCTGCACACTTAACGTTCGGTGACGTTTTGGTAGTATAGAGTTATGTATGGTGGTGACTGAAGGTTTTTCGGAGTCCCGGATGTCACGAGGAGCTCCGGAGATGAAGATTGATATATATGAAGTCCTGTTTGGTCACCGGAAAAGTTTCGGTTACTTCGCTAGTGTACCGGGAGTGTCGGGAGGGTTCCGAGGGACCACCGGGAGGGGCCACCCACGCCGGGAGGCCACACGGGCCTTAGGAGTGGCTCACCAGCCCTTAGTGGGCTGGGCAAGCCAGCTCCTAAGGGCCCATGCGACTAGGCGGTGGGAGGAGGAAAAAATCCCAAGTGTGGGAAGGTTTCCGAGTGGAATCCTACTAGGAGTAGGATTGGAGGTGGACTCTCCCACCTCCACCACTTTGCCCAACTCCTAGGGGGAACCCTAGGGACTTCGGCCACCCTCCTTTTCCTCCTATATATACTGGAGGGGAGAGAGGGTAACCGCACCAGAAAACCCTAAGCCACGATGCAACCCTCTCTCCCCGATAGACCGTGTCCTCTACTTTTCGGCGGTGCTTAGGCGAAGCCCTGCCAGAATAGTTCCACCACCACTGCCGCCGCGCCGTAGCGCTGCCGGAGAAATTATCTACCTCTCCGCTCCCCCTTGCTAGAGAAAGAAGGCGGAGATCACCGTCGAGCTGTACATGTGCTGAACGCGGAGGTGCCGTCCGTTCGGCGCTAGATCGGGTCATATCATGATTGGATCGCAAGACGCTCGATGATTTGGATTGCGAAAACGTTTGACTACATCAACCGCGTTTCGTAACTCTTCCCGCTTAGCGATCTACAAGGGTATGTAGATGCACTCTCCCTCTCATAGATGCTCATCACCATGGATAGACCTTGTGTGTGTGTAGGAATTTTTTTGTTTCCCATGCAACGTTACCCAACAGACTTGACCGATCTGATACTCACAAATGAAATGATCGGGTTGCCCAAGCCATTTTTTCTCGGGACGCTTTTTGCATGGGGTGACCTCCATCTTGTGCTCTCTCTAGTTGAACAGTCGTGGTGCGATCTGTGGCCGAGACAAAGAGTGGGCCTTCGGTACCGTACATGCTACTAAGCCATCTCGTGGGAACGAACCTACCAGTCGAAGCGGCCATCCGTGGGCCGAGACTAGCTGGCGCCGGGGCAAATACTAAAGTAGCTGAATTAAATGCGGGGATGGCCCCCAAGGGTCGCTTGGGGTATCCGTCTTTTTGTATGAGGCATGAGGATGTGCGGGTGAAAAGCTCATGTTGGTTTTTGGTGCTGGCGAGGCGGTTGTTGTCGATAACAGCTGACGTGGCTTTTCTCTGAGCGGAGCATGCCGGCGTGTCAGTGCACCCGCTAGGTGTGGCCGTCGATCCTTCGGGGATCGATGGGTGTGCCAAAAGGCAGGACCGACCGGCCGGGCGTCAAAGCGGATGGGTGGTCTAGCGGCCGAGCCGGGCGTTGGGGCGGACGGGCGACCGGGCCGGTGTGGATGCAGGTCGGCAAGCCATCCAGGCGGCGGCGCAGACGGTGGGTGGCCAACCGAGCGGACTCGTGGCTTAGTTTTTTTGGGTGGCAGCCGGCTCCACTTTTTTACCCAGGTAACCGACCCACACTACTCCATCTGGCCCCCCTCCGCTTTTTTAATTTGGGGAGCCGACAGTCCCCCTCTTTTCTTGCCCCGCATGGGCAATCGTCCACACGGAAGCGCGCGGGAACCACACGAGATGTGGTAAGGGCGCGCCGGGGGGGAGCCGGCCGAGCCGGCGGGCAGCCGGACTGGGACCAAACCGGTGAGCACGGGAAGGGGGAGCGGCATGGCCGGCGTGATGCGGGTGCGTCATGGTGGAGGCGAGGCAGAAGCCATGCACGACGAGCGAGCGGCAACGTGGAGGCGCCAGCATGGAGGCCGGAGCCGGCCGAGGGCGGGGGAGGAATGCACTGCTACCTCTTGAGGGTGCTATGGTTTTCCCTTGAAGAGGAAAGGGTGATGCAGCAAGATAAGTATTTCCCTCAGTTGTTAAGAACCAAGGTATCAATCCAGTAGGAGGAACAAGCAAGTCACCAATGGTTGCACCTACACAAACAATCAAATTCTTGCACCCCAACACTATAAAGGTGTTGTCAATCCCTTCACGATTATTTGCGAGGATAAGATCCGATAGATATAGCTGTAAACAAGAACGGAAAGTAAAAGGTAAATAAATTGCAGCAAAGTATTTTTGGTATTTTTGGTTTATAGATCTGAAAGTATATGAAGATTTTATTCCAAAGTTTTATTCCGTTCGGACTCCGTTTAATATTCCATATCTGCAAAACTCAAAAACAAGGAAAAAACATAAACAGGCACTAGGCTCTAGATTAATAGGTTAGTCCCAAAAATTATATAAAATAGCATATTAATGCATATAAAACATCAAAAATAGATAATATAATAGCATGTCATCATCAAAAATTATAGATCCGTTAGAGAAGTATCATGCACCAGGTGGGTGCCAGGAGGCGAAGCCGAGAGAGCCAGGGGCCGCGGGAGGCGGATCCAGCTGGGCGATGCGGGAACGTGGGCATGGCAAGGCAGAACTTGTCGAGTGTGGTGCAGCACGAGGGGGCGGCCGGAGCTGCAGGTTGAAGCCTCGGGCAGCCCATTAGGGGGTGCTGAGCAACAGGAAGCCGACACGCAAGCCATAGGCGACCGGCTGCAGCGGCAAGCCGGCGTGCGTGGATGGCAGCGACCGACAGCAATGGCGAGCCGATGCGTGGGGAGTGATAGCGGTAGGTAACGATGGGAGGCGGACATGCGACACGTAGGGGATGTGCGAGGCAGGTGCTGGCCAGCCAGCGTCAGGGCATACGCGAGTAGGAGTAGGGCCGTGCGCTGTCATGTAGAGCAGGCGGAGCCACACGCGGTCGCAGGGGCATTCGGGGCGCATCATCGCAGGAGGTGCATGGGGCGCGCAACCGGAGTGGCCGTGAAGGGGCGATAGGTAGGGGTAGCCGGCCGGCTGGAGGCATGCAGCAGGGAGATGGCAACGCGGCCGAGCGCGGGAGGCAAGGCACGCGGGGTGCCGGGGCATCGTGGGGCGGAGCCGGCGTGTGCGGGCGTAGAGTGGAGGACCCGCGCGGTGTGCGTAGCTCCGGGGGGAGGCATAGAGGCGCGATGGCCCCGCCTCGGGGGTCGCGAGGAAGCGGCCATTGGCGAGCTCCGGTTAGACCCACCAATCTGTGGAGGGTAGCAATGGGGCGACCTGGGCAGCGCGGGCTGATGGGCGTGCCATGGCGGACCAGTCAGCTTGTGGAGGTGCTGACTGGAGCGGCAACGAGGTACCAGGAGGGCCACGGGGTGTGGCAACACGAGGGCAGAGGCCAGGCAAGGCGCGCACACGGCATGGGTGCCAGGTGCATGTCATGGAGCGCGCGGAGGTGCGGCGAGGGTCGTCAGAGTGCGGCCGAGCGCCCTATGCAGTGAGCTTGGCTAGCCACTGGGATCTTTGTGAGGGATGAGACCAAAGTACTAGATTGCTAGGCATATGGTGAGGTCTTTCACGGATGAAGGATGTGCTTGGACTCTCTCTGGCAAGGGAGAGGCCGCCAAGGAGGAGCAAGGCAACGACCGGGCCACTAGAGGGCCGGCCAAGGACATGCGGCTAGCGGCGCGTGGAAAAGGAGAAGTGAAGGACGAGCTGTCCATGAGCCTGCATGAGCAGGGGCCACCGTAGCCTGTAGGATGCGGCCGGCACCGACACGGGCATGCCGGCCAGTAGCAACGCCAATGTGAGGATCAAGACGCCACGCATGGGGTTGATGAAGTTGGATTTGACGGCGGAGACGGGGCATGTTGGTGTCGAACCCCCGAGCACCACCGCAGAGACGACGGTAGCGCGGTGGTGATGATGATGAAGAGGGTCCTGCCTGAACTGCGTTTCTAGCAGTAGCTAGCCCCACGATGGGCACAAACTATCGTCATTTTGTCACAACAGATGCCAGGGGTGTCTAATCGAGTTGAGAGCATGGCTGTCGTGGAAGATCTAGGATGTGATAGGGTAGTAGCACGCGGTGGTTTACCCAGGTTCGAGGCTCTTCAGAGAGATAATACCCCTACTCCTTCATGTATGTATATGAAGTGTATATCTAGTACAGGGTTGCTCCTGGAGCTATGTCTGAGGAGGAAGAGGGAGGTGGCTGCTCCTTTCCTTGCTTCATACGTGGGAGAGTGGGAGAGGATGAGAGAATAAGAGAGGCTTGGCCATGAATGAGCACCCCTGGTGCCTCTGATAAAGGGAAGCCCAGGGGACAAGGGGTGTCCCACATGACCAACTATACCATTGGAGATGACATGTGAGGGGACACATGATGTAGGCAATAGTGCACCACAATTCGAGATCACATGCGAGGTGATGCGATGACGCAGGCTATAGTGCACCACTATTGGGGTGTAGCAAAGTGATGCATGATGCATGCTATAGTGTCTTCATGTCGTGTCCGATGGGACGTGGTGGTTGACCTCACGCAGTAGGCCGAGTGGAGCAGCCGGACAGAGGTCCGTCGGAGCAGCCGACTGGGCAGTGAGCCGGTCGGACTCGGTAGCCGGCCAGACCGGGGTACCGGCCGGAGCAGCTCGATAGAGGGGCGTTGGCCGCCCCGTTGTTTTAAAATGTCGAGTCGCCTCCTTGAGCCTACCCGGGGGTAATCCCCCTGACATCCTATGACCACCAAATTCCGTTGGTGCCAGGTGCAGTGCCAGTCATGTATCTCTGTCTAACAAGCTCAACTTGCATGACTCGGTTTTAGAAATAAATGGATTATATTGTTCGGTCATTATACCTTGTTTGTGTATTTCGTTATTTTCCATATGAATCAGAGACATCTTTTGTGATACATTGTTTTCTGACCAAGGGTTGAGATTTAAAACCCCGCCTGAAAATCCTAACGCTCATTCTAAAATAGTTCTCAGTGTCTCCGATATTATATACATTATGCTTTGACTCATGTCTTTGGTCAATAGGTGGGTTGCCCGACTCCTGCGCTTACCTCTTATGTCCAGCTTCGACTTAGTGTCTAAAGGGAGAACGACTGCAATTCTACTTCCAGCTCAATCGGTTAAATAGCCCAGTGGAGAAAGCCGAAAACTGGCTGTCATGATAAGCGTAAAATGGTCCGCGATCTGGAGACCGTGTCAACCATAATCGATAGCATTAAACAAAGGTTTCTATTAAAAGATCCAGCCCAAAAACTTCACTAACTGGTGGCTAGTCACAAGCCCCCAACATTCAAAGTCATATGACTCGGTGAAATTTATAAAGCCGAATAGTCTGATTGCCTTCTCTACAATAAACACGACCGCCCTGGGTATAGTGACATCGGCTAAGGATCATGGTTTTACAAATACACCCTATGCAGTTGATGCGAGGGTGAGAAGCCGCCGACTCGCCCCTTTCAGTATTAAAAATTATCACATAGAAGTCAAAATCACACATGAATAAAAAATAGGATATTAATTCCCAAAAAAATACTTGTATTTTTACACAAGGTCACCTCGGCATATCAAGGAGTGCACTAATCAAGGATGACATCTTTGCTACACCTAAACTGTGGTCCGAGAAGCTTCCATGACCCTTTCGAAGTAGATCTTGGGGACTCGGTTCTTTTCCTCAGGGGGACTAGCATCCACCTCTAGCATCCTGTTGCATGGTTACCAGGTACTCATGCAAGCATACGCTAGGAAAGCAGAGTCCTTCCACTGGTTGGCCGGAGGACTGGCTTCCCAAGGATGGGAGACTAGCCCGAAGAAGCTGCTTGACAAAAGCTGTGTTGGCCAAAGCCGGATGCAGAGGTTTTCCATGGCATATAGCTCCATCAGCTGCTTCATCTTGTACCCAAGGAGTTGAGGATGCGATGGTGCCTAGAATTGGACACAGAATTGCTTCTCAGTGTCCTCCTCGCGGGGCCATAGAACCTTACCACGTCGGTTGCGCTCCTCAGTAGGTCCTCGAAGGCGTCTAAAGGATGCCACATTTGAGTCACCTGCGCAAATCAACCTTTGACAAGGATACATCGCATTAAATATGGATTACTGGTGGCGATTTGCTTAACCTGGTTAAACTCCTCGTGATCTTCCCTGACATGATTCTAGGCCTCCTTCAAGGCCACCTCGAGCTTCTCGACATCAATTGTCTCCTCCTGAAGAGCGTCATGTTCCGTGATGAGACCCTTCAGGTCCTCTTCAACTCAACCACCTAGGATTGGTCTTTTCCCTAGGCAGTCTTCTCCTTGGCTAGCTCCACATCATGCTTCTTGGCAGCGGCCCTGTGCCGCTACGCCTCTTTATGGGCTTTGTTGAGCTTGGTTTGGAGGGCCTCGACTTCTGGTGCGCTTGCTGCCAAAGCATAAACAAACATATTATTATCCTCTTAGTTCATGAGAGAAGGACATAAGTTTATTCATAATTAAATATCAGACTTACCTTGTGCACTTTCGAATTGCTTCTTAATTAGAGGCATGTCCCTTTGGAGCAGGACAACCTATAACTAAGCTCCTCCAACTCCTTGGCATTAGAGGCCGACATGGAGGCAAAGACTTGAGATCATATTATTAGTCCTCAGTGGTGATAATCGATCCTATTTTTGGATTATTAAATCCAAATAGAGTCTTGGGGGCTATTGGGTATCGACTTTCAAAAGAAATGGAGTTAGACTCCACAACGACCCCAAGTAAGTTTCAGGAAACTAACTTTGGGCTCGAGGGCTACTATCTCTACGCTCTTGTGCATACTTTAGTAAATTTGAGTGCCATTAAAATTTAAAGTATTCAGATAATGTTATTTTACTAAACTCAGTCTGTCAAGGGATACTAGGCATACTACATGCTATTTATGAAAAAACACTTCGGGAACACATACCTTGAATCCTTGTTGTAGGCCCTTACAGGCCTCCTTCATTCCGGTCTCTACACATCAGAATTGGCGAAGCACCGAGTCCAAAAGAATTTCGTGCTCAGGTAGTGTTGTGGTTTTGTCACGGCAGATGTTCTTATAGGAGAACCTAGGTGTGAGGCCATCGCCGCTGTGCGGCGACTTGAAGGGGTTGATCGGTAACGAGAGACGGATTTACCTAGGTTCGACCCCTCCAATGGAGGTAAAATCCTACGTCCTGCTTTGGTGTCTATATTGATGGTGATCTCGATTACAAGGGCGTGGAATTGCTGATCTAGCTGTCAAGAGTTTCTAACCTAACCTATTGACCTCTAGGGCTCACCTTTATAGACAGGTCGAGGCCGCTGGGTTTACAAGAGTGCGAGCCATATTATGTCTCAGGACATATTACAATTCTACCTTATCTTGTCTTCCAAGTTAGGAAAACTTCTGACGTCTTCAACCTCATGGGCCTTGAGTCACCGACTTCATGTATTGGGCTGCCAGGTGGCTTACTTGGTAAGTCTCCTTGCTTGCCTCTCTGTCACCTCTACGGCCCATCGAGCATATGCTCCTTAAGCCATCCATGGTCCAACTTGGTCCAAACGTTAAGTTAAACCGCAGGGTCATATCCCCGACAGGTAGGATGGAGGGGCCTTGCACGGCTCCCTCCAGTTCTTGCCGCTCGAACTCTACCTGTGTTGGAATAGGTGGGGACAGTGGAACCTCCTTGGCTGGCCTCCATCTAGGAGGGGATACTACTCTCCTTGTCTGTCGTCGAGGCTCCAGGGTTGCAGGCACCAAGGACCTGGGCTTCTCAATCGATGTGCTTTGATCAACCATGAGGGTCGGTTCCCCATGGTCCTCGATGGCTGAGGTCTTCGTCCCTGTTGTGGGCACTCCAATGGTAGCCCCAACAGTAGATGTGTGGGGGTCTGGAAGTGAGGTTGCCTCCTCTAGGTCGCCTTGAGCAGATGAAGAACACTCATGCGTTCCTTGGCCGCTCTCCTTCATTTATGGCGCAGGAAGGGAGTCCGAGGATACCTAGATGCCTAGGCGGACCTGTGATGGGCTGGAAATAAGATAAAACGTCAGCAAACCAAGCAGACGCGATACTGAAGACAGAGCTGTAAAGAGACTTCAGTCTTCCAAAAACCTGGTCGGCATGGGTTTTCCCAATGCTGTGAAGGAAGTGCATCATCTAAAGGGTCGGAGAGCACGACTTTGACCGGGATGGGCATTGGGAGTGTGCCACATTGGATATTGGATGTCTTTCGAAGCTGCCCGCATGTCGGCACGGGATCTTCCCCCCTCAAGGCCTTTGGAGGACACCCTCTTCTTCCTTGGGGAGGTGACTTCTATTAGGGAACGTTGCATGGGAAACAAAAAAATTCCTATGAACACCCAAGATCTATCTATGGAGATCAACAACTATGAGAGGAAGAGTGGATCTACATACCCTTGTAGATCGCTAAGCGGGAAGCGTTAATAAATGCGGTTGATGTAGTCGAACGTCTTCATGATCCAAATCGCAATCCGTCCCGCGATCCAATCCCGATCCGTCCCAATCTAGCGCCGAACGGACGACACCTCCGCGTTCAGCACATGTACAACTCGATGACGTCTCTGCCTCCTCGATCTAGTGAGTGAGGTAGGAGTAGTTGATGAGTTCTCCGGCAACACGACAATGTGGTGGTGGTGGCAGTGGTGCTATCCCGACAGGGCTACGCCTAGCGCCACCGAAACCATGAACGGAGGAGAAAACAATCTAGGAAGAGAGAGGGGTCCCAAGGGCTTCATGTGTCCTCTTCGGGCAACCCCTCCCTGCTATCTATAGGTGAAGGGATGTGGATATTAGCCCCTCGAAGCCCTAGGGCACAGCCAAGGGGGAGGAGTTGGACTCCTACTCCAATTTCCTGCCTTTGCATAAATAGGTGGACTTTCCACCTCTCCCAAGCCACAAGGGCCTTAAGGGACTTGTGCGCCTGGTCCAATAAGGCCAGGGCGCCTCCACTCAGCCCATGCAAACCCTTGTGACATGGTGGAACCCTTGGTGTACTTCCGGTCTCCTCCGGAAGTTTCCGGAACCTTCTAGAAGCTTCCCGGTACAATACCGGGAAAACCAAAACTTTACCGGTAGCCAAAATATGACTTCCCATATATAAATATTTACCTATGGACCATTCCGGAACTCCTCGTGACATCTAGGATCTCATCTGCAACTCCAAACAACCTTCGATCACCAACATACATAACTCAACAATACCAAATCTTCACCGTACGGTAAGTGTGCAGACCCTACGGGTTCGAGAACTATGTAGAAATGACCGAGACAATTCTACGATCAATCATTAATAGCGGCACATGGATGCCCATATTGGTTCCTACATATTCTATGAAGATCTTGTTTGATCGAACCATGATGTCAAGGATTCAGACAATCTCGTATGTAGTTTCCTTTGTTGATCAATATGTTACTTGCCAGAGATTCGATCGTCGGTATCGCCATACCTAGTTCAATCTCCTTACCGCAAGTCTCTTTACTCGTTCCGTAACACAAGATCCCATGACTAGCTCCTTAGTCACATTGCTTGCAAGCTTCTTGTGATGTTGTGTTACCGAGTGGGACCAGAGATACCTCTCCGTCATACGGAGTGACAAATCCCAGTCTCGATCCACGCTAACGCAACAGACACCCACTGAGATACGTGTAGAGCACCTTTATAGTTACCCAATTATGTTGTGACATTTGATACACACAAGGCATTCCTACAGTATTAGGGAGTTGCGTGATCTCATGGTCGTAGGAGAAAATACTTGATATGTATAAAGGAGTAGAAATAAACTAACACAATCATATGCTATGCTTACGGTTGGGTCTTTTCCACCACATCATTCTCACAATGATGTGATCCCATTATCAAATGACTACTAATGTCTATGGTCAGGAAACCTTAACCATCTTTGATCAACAAGCTAATTTACTAGAGGCTCACTAGGGACATTGTGTTGTCTATGTATCCACACATGTATCTGACTTTCAGATCAATACAATTCTAGCATGGATAATAAACGATTATCATGAAAAAGGAAATATGATAATAAGTAATCCATTATTGCCTCTAGGGCATATTTCCAATAGTATCCCACTTGCACTAGAGTCAATAATCAAGTTCACATCACCATGTGATTAACACCCAATGAGTTCTGGGGTTTGATCATGTTTTGCTTGTGAGAGAGGTTTTAGTCAACGGGTCTGGAACATTCATATCCGTGTGTATTTTGCAAATAATTATGTCATACTGTAGATGCTGCTACCATGCTCCACTTGGACTTATTCCAAACGATTGCTCCACTATACGTATCTGGATTGCTACTCAAAGTCATTCTGATTGATGTCAAAGCTTGCATCGCGTAACCCTTTATGAGGAACTATTTATCACCTCCATAATCGAGAAATGTTTCCTTAGTCCTCTAGTTACTAAGGATAATTTTGACCGCTGTCCAGTGATCCACTGCTGGATCACTCTTGTACCCCTTTGACAGACTCATGACAAGGCACACACCAGGTGCTATACACAACATGACATACTATATAGAGCCTATGGCTAAGGCATAGAGGACGACCTTCGCCATCTCTGTTTCTTCTACCGCGGTCGAGCTTTGAGTCTTACTCAAATTCATACCTTACAACACAGCAAAGAACTCCTTCTTTGACTGATCTATTTTGAACTCCTTCAAAATCTTATCAAGGTATGTATTCATTGAAAGTTTTGTCAAGCATATCGATCTATCTCTATAGATCTTGATGCCCAATATTTAAGTAGCTTCATTCAAGGTCTTCCTTTGAAAAACTCCTGTCAAACAACTCTTTATGATTTCTAGAAATTCTACATCATTTCTGATCAACAATATGTCATCACATATACTAATCAGAAATTATATAGTTCTCCACTCACTTTCTTGTAAATACAAGTTTCTTGCATACTTTGTATAAAACCAAAAAGCTTTGATCAACTCATCAAAGCGTATATTCCAACTCCGAGAGACTTGCCCCAGTCCATAGAAGGATCGCTGGAGCTTGCATACCTTTTAGCATCTTAGGATCGACCAAACCTTACGGTTGTATCACATAAAACCTTTCCTCAAGAAAACCATTGAGGAACCGATGTTTGGACATGCATATGCTAGATTTCATAATCGAACAATGCAGCAACTGCTAACATAATTCCAACGGACTTTAGCATCACTACGGGTGAGAAAGTCTCATCATAGTCAACTCCTTCAACTTGTCAAAAACCTCTTTACAACAAGTCGAGCTTTACAAATGGTGACATTTACCATCAATGTATGTCTTCTTCTTAAAGATCCATTTGTACTTAACATCCTGGTGTTCAACGGGCAAGTCTACCAAAGTCCATACATGGTTTTCATACATGCATCCTTTCTCGGATTTCAAGGCTCCTAGCCATTTGTTGTAATCCGAGCCCACCTTTGCTTCTTCATAGCTCGTAGGCTCATTGTTGTCCAACAACATGACCTCCAAGATAGGATTGTCGTGCCACTTAGGGGCGGCACGAGTTGTTGTCGACCGACAAGTCTTGGTAGTAACTTGATCCGAAGCTTCATGAGCATCATCATTTGCTTCCTCTTCACTTGGTGTAGGCGTCATAGAAACATTTTTCTGCGCCGTGCTACTCTCAAACTAAAGTGGCGGTTCAACAACATCATCAAGTTCTACTTTCCTCCCACTGAATTCTTTCGAGAGAAACTCTTTCTCGAGAAAGGACCCATTTTTAGTAACAAACACTTTGCCCTCGGATCTGAGATAGAAGGCATACCCAACTGTTTCCTTAGGGTATCCGATGAAGATGAAGTATTCCGCTTTGGGTTCGAGCTTATCAGACAAAAGTGTCGCATTCCCAAACTCTAAGAAATGACAGCTAAGGTTATTGCCAAACCATAATTAATACGGTGTCATCTCAATGGATTTAGATGGTGCCCTATTGAAAGTGAATGTAGTTGTCTCTAATGCATAACAAAAAAACGATAGTGCAAAAACAATAACAGACATCTACATATCCAATAGAGAACGACTAATACATTTGGACATACCATTACAATATGGTGTTCAAGGTGGCGTGAGATGGGAAACAATTTTCACATTGTCTTAAGCGACATAGCAAACTCGTAACTCACATATTCACCTCCATGATCATATCGTAGACATATTATCTTCTTGTCACATTGATCTTAAACTTAAGTCTGAATTTTCTTGAACTTTTCAAACATTTCAGACTTGTGTTTCATTAAGTTAATATACCCAACTTGTCCAATCTCGGGCTCCATGAAACCCAAAGAAGTTCCAACACAGAGGCGTGTGCGAAGATCCCCAATAGTCTCACACCTCCTAGCTCACAACCCAATGGCTTAAATAATGAACTCGCATGATGACGAGGAAGAAGATGGCACATGACGATTTACCCAGGTTTGGGCTCCTGGGAAGCATAAAACCATACTCCTCCTTTGGTGGATAGCCTCACGAGGAGGTTGGTGGATGAACTAGTACAGTGGTGAGTTGCCTCGTGAGGGTGTTCTGGTGGTCTTGCCTCTCTTCTCTTGTCTCTCTCATCCACTATGGAGCGGCCTAGCCTCTATTTATAGTGGCTCGGGTCCTCTTCCCTTATCGCTATGGTGGGAACGGATCCCACAACAGCCAAATTCGAAGGGGGATAGGGAGTACATCTTTATCCTGATGAAAGGTGGTCTTCGCCTGCAAAAGAAGTTGTTAATGATGTAGAGGTGGGCTCGGCGATGACATCTGTCCTGCAGGGCTCTTGGTCATGGTCTTGTCACATCGGAATGGAAACCTTTGGCGGATTCTTTGGGAACCCGCGTACGTCCTTCCCCCCTATGCACCAAAGGGGAAACTGTACCGCCTGGCGCGCTAATGCCCGCCTACCCCGCCTTATGTCATCCTTGGGCTCCCGAGGCCAAGCACTGCATAGAAGTCTCCGCCGCTCCGGAGGGAGCCGGAGGAGTCCTATTCCTCACAGGTATTGGTCTGCCTTCCTCGTGAGCTCAGGCCTCTTGCGGGGGGATTGTCTTGAGTGGGGTCACGTCGGGCCGTGCCTGGCTAACGAGGTGGGCCATGCCCTGGGCCGCAGGCAGGCAGGTCTAGGTACCCTTGTCCCAGAACGCCAATAGTTGCCTCGAGTCCCAAGGCACGGTCGAGCTAGCCTTCGGGCGAAGCCGTTGAGGACGGCCCAAAGCGCCATGGGCCCCAAACGCCTGCGGGCCAGGCTCAACACGCATCACGCGCCAAGGCGTTGATGCCTCCACTCCCCAAGGACATCATGAACCGCCCCAGGTCAAACTGATGTGACGCTTGTGCACTGCGCCGGCCATCATTACCATTCCTTGAGTGTGGTTGCTCCCTTGGGCCTTCACTCCTTGGGCCACGCGGATGTGACCCAATGAGAGCAAATGAAGCGACATGGAGCGAGCGAGCGTGCCGCCCGAGCCGGCCCCACGATGCTCGAGCGGCGCACGATGCCTACTCTCCCCACGACGCCCTATGGCCGTAGTTACGCCTATAAGTCCGCCCCGCCCTGGGTGGTCTTGCAGTCTCGGTGTGCCTTCTTGCTCCCATTATTGCAAAGAAATCCCTCTCTTCTTCTTTGCTTCCTTTCCCCACGGTGTCTGGGGGAAGTGTTGTGATACGTCTCCAACGTATCTATAATTTTTTATGATGTCATGCTATTATATTATGTGTTTTGGATGTTTTATATGCATTAATATGCTATTTGATATTATTTTTGGGACTAACCTATTAATCTAGAGCCTAGTGCCAGTTTTAGTTTTTTTTCTTGTTTTCGAGTTTTGCAGTATGGAATATTAAACGGAGTCCAAGAAGAATAAAATCTTAGGAATGATTTTTTCTGGAAGGAAACCAATCCAACAGGCTTGGAGTGCACCCGAGGGCACCTGCCAGGAGGTCACAAGCCTGGTAGGTGAGGCCACCCCCTGGTCATGCCTAGCAGGCTTCCCGTCTCCTGGCAGGTCTCCTAACCCTATTCTTCTTCCTACAAATACCCTAATATGCCCCCACACCAGAACGAGCCACGCAAATACTTTTCCTATGCCAAAAGCCTCCGTTCCCGAGAGATCCAATCTTTGTGCCTTTTCCGGTAATCTTTCGGAGGGGGTTTCAATCATGGATGGCATCTACATCAACTTCATTGCCCCTTTGATGATGCATGAGTAGTCCACCACAGACCTATGGGTCCATAGCTAGTAGCTAGGTTGCTTCTGCTCTCTCTTTGATCTTCAATACCATGTTCTTCACGACCTTCATGGGGATCTATCCGATGTAATCCTCTTTTGTGGTGTGTTTGTCAAGATCCGATGAATTTTGAGTTTATGTTCAGATTATCCATGAATCTTATTTGAATCTTCTCTGAATTGTTATATGCATGATTTCATATCCTTGTAAGCCTCTTTGAGTTATTGGTTTGGTTTGGCCAACTAGATTGGTAATTCTTCAATGGGAGAAGTGCTTGGTTTTGGGTTCAATATTGCGGTATCCTCACCCAGTGACATAGTAGGGGTAGCGAGGCACGTATTGTATTTTTTCCATCAAGGGTAACAAGATGGGGTTTCCATCATATTGCTTGAGTTTATCCCTCTACATCATGTCATCTTTCTTAATGCGTTACTCTGTTCTTCATGAACTTAATACTCTAGATGCAGGCAGGAGTCGGTCGATGTGTGGAGTAATAGTAGTAGATGCAGAATCATTTCGGTATACTTGACATGGACGTGATGCCTATATGCATGATCATTGGCTTGGATAAATACATGATTATTCACTTTTCTATCAATTGCTTGACAGTAATTTGTTTACCCACTACTAGGGAAAACCCTAGTAGTAGCGCTCGAAATATGCATATTAGTAGCGCTGGGTCCAGCGCTATTGCGATCGTGGTACAGCTAAGTTTTAGCATTAGCGTTGGCCTGGCAAGCGCTACTACTATGTGCTGTTAACAGTAGCGCTTGCCTGGAAAGTGCTACTGCTAACTATCTGTAGCGCTTGGACGAACGAAGCGCTGCTGCTAGTCCAGCGCTACTATTAGATGATTTCTAGCACTACTGCTACTATTCCTGCTTTCGCAGATTTACACCCTCTACGTATTTGTGATGTATTTATACAGTATCTATACAGTAGTTTCATCAGTTCATCATAATACATAATTGTCATATAAGAACTCCTCCTCATCATCATTTTCGTCAATGAGACATCATAAAACAAGTTGGTCACTAGTCATAATTACAACTCCTCCTTCTCCTCCTCATCAACTCTAACACATTGTAGCACATAATAACACATTGTACCTAGGACCTAGTCCTCTCTCATAGGACCTACTCTACCCTCTCTTATGTACAATATCATAAAACAAGATAGGCCCTGACTCTCCATTATGGAGGAGGGATATCATCCTGTCTCCCATTCTTGGCATACGCACAATGTTGCTTCCAAGTAGCTCTCTATGATTGACCATACATTTTTTCTAATCTTTGATTTTCATGACTCCATCGGTTTCAGAAATCCGATATGGATAGGAGTGATGCGAAGGCTGACCTGGCCGTGGTGGCCCTAAGCTCGTAACAATAACGCAACCTCTCAGAAACATCAGATGAGGCACACAATCATTCGGGCTTTTCCGTTGAAAAACATAGTAATAACTTTGTAGTTAGCAATGTAGTTTAGTTTTAGAAGAATTTATGCAAAAGATGCATGGATGTTGTAATAGTAGAATTAAAATCTTACCATGCAATCTCCATGGATGTACCGTAGTTCACCACGTGCACTAGTGGCACATATTGACCATAATGTGCAGGAGTTTGATAATAGCTATTGTAATTCTCAAGATGACTAAGAAATGTGGTAAGATGATATTTCTCCTTATAAGTTAATTCTGCTTCATCACTGTACTAGTAGGTTCTGTCTACCATCTTCTATACATTTTTTGAAGAATGAAAATAAGCTGTCAATGCAAATAACTTGTCAACTATTTTTAAATAAAGAATATAAATTACTTAATAAATATGGCTGAGAAACTCACATAATGGTAGAACTAGAGGCGTCTGCACATCGACCCAAATGTCGATATTACCTTCAATTTCATCTTCCGGACAAATATCAAACGTGATAAGCACATTAGGCTCAAATGCATAAGCCTTGCATAGTGCTTGCCAACTTTTGCATTCAAAATAGCAATAGGTGTCTGCATGGTACAATTTTACCACAAAAGTAAAACCATGCTCGGTCCTCAAGTGAACTATCTTTACCTCCATATCTTTTTTAGTATTGAAACCAATCTTATACCAAGACAAAAATTCTTGCATGGCAGGGGATACGCTAGTAGAATAGTAAAAAATTAAAATTATAAGTTGAAGCAAAAGAAGCATAAGTCATGCTTAATTACGAAAAAGACTTGTCATTGTGACTTACTATATCCACTTCGAAGGTCTCATCCAGCATGATGCTGAAGCGCCTACCATCAACTAGGAAAGTCTTGTCACACAGGCCGCGCTCGTCTTCGCAGTATTCGCACATAGCGAATTCCCTTTTGTCATGAGACATTTCCTATGTTCATAGTTGAAACATTTAAAATCGATCAAAGGAAACTACGAGAAAAATGATCAACACACAGATCACTATTACTCAATATGCAACGGGTTGACTTTAGGTGTGTCGAGTCTTTCCTTCCTAAACTCTCATCTCACGTATATGGTGGGCACTCCCTCTGATATTGCGACAGTCGGTGATGGTAGCTCCTCCATTCGTCCCAGAGTGCATTACACCAAAAAAATTAGCACAATGGAACGAAGGAGAAGCTTCCCCCACGACAACAGTTGGGATTGTTCCTCTCTCATATATATATATGGTGGATACTCTCCCTCACTGAAAGAAACACAATGAGCCGAAACAGACCTAAAGTCAACCCACTTCCATATATCAAATAGACGTGCATTCAATAAGAAAAACTAAATCATAAAACAAATTAGTATTCAAATTAGCATGCATTCAATAAGCAAAACTAAATCATCTCTTGCATCCATACGTCATCGAATAGTATCACTAATACATCACTAATACAATTAGAACCATAGTGAACGATGGGTATCGGCGCAGGCGGTGGACACCCAAAGAGAAGGAACCATCACAGGATCATAGCTCAGGTGAGATCCCTGAAGAACCTGCCAGGTATTGGAGAAACTGGCGTCCAACGCAGCCATATAGCATCAGACGTGCTCGTCCTCCTCCCTAACACGGCGACATATCACCTCCGTGGGGGCCGGCTCCCTCTACACCGACAGTGGCCCACGCGACCGCCACCAAATAACCTTCAGGTCGATGACGGGATGCGTCCTCACCAAGTTGCACTCCCCGGAAGGTAGGACCTCACAGTACCAGCCCGGCGGAGCCCAGTCCCGGACATGGCCCCTATAATCAAGCAGGCCTCCTCCGCCGCTTCAACGACGAGGATGCGGGCCAGGCATCATCAACATCGAGAAAAAATGCTTAATTATGAAATTTTTTTAATAAACTTCTAAACTTAAATATATGTACTACAAAAACTAAATTAGATCATTATTATTCATCACGGGTTGACTATCGGTCTGTCGGGATTCTCCTTCCTTTCTCATATATGGTGGACACTCCCTCATTGATTTTTTGACCGTCGATGATGGTCACGACTCCTCCTTCCCCTAGTGCATAAAAAAGGTCTAGCACAAAGAGAAGAAGGAGAAGCGACCCCCACGACAACAGTCGGCATTCTTATTCTCTCATATATGGTGGAGACTCTCCCTTACTGATTCTTGACTGTCATGTATGGAGCCCCGACAATTTTATAGTCAACTCAAAATGTCGTTTAATTCTCTTTCTAGCAAATCTGGGTCACTCGATATTTCCTACATATTCTAGCACAAGTCATGCTAAAATTCATGAAAAAAATCCGACACGACCTTTGCTAAAATAGGACATATCAAGCGCCTGAAATTTACCGGAACGAAAATGAATCAACACTCCGCAAAACATAGGCCACTGTGAGGTGTTCCCTCCAAAAAAAGGCCACTTGGGCAAGCACCGGTAGTACAGAACACTACATATCACATATTCCATGAAAATTGTCACAGCTACTCAGGTAGCTACTACTCTACTACAACTATCAAAACATCTACATCGTCATCGACATGGGGATTTGGCTGGTCTCACCTCGAGGTCAGAGGTGGTCGGTGACAGGGACGACGGCGGGATGATGCAGGGGCTCCTTGATTTCTGCAAAAACAAAATATAAACAAAAACATTATTATCCTCATCTTAGGAATTACTATAAAATAAAAACAAAATTTCAATTAGTTCATCAAATCTCATATACCTAAATTTTCTTACTAAAAATAAACTAGTTTATTCATTCAACAAGTTCAACTAAGCACTTACTATAAATAAAACAAACTAGTACTTACTAAAAATAAACTAGTTTAACTAGTTCTATTAATTTTCGAACTAATTCTATTAAACACTTACTAAAAAACAGTAAAAAACTATATTGAATTTTTTCTATAAACTAAACACTACTGCCCTAAATTAACATCTACTTAGTTACCTAACCTTCTTCCCTAACTAAAAAACATCTAATTAACAGTACCACTACTGCCCTAACCTAATTAACATCTACTTAGTAACCAAATTAGTTAACCAACTATCCAAAAAACATCTAATTAACCTAGTTAGTAAACCAAATTAACCTAGAGGGAGAAGGAGGGAGGAGGGAGGAGGAGTACCTCTCGGTGAAGGACGGCCGACGCAGGGGGGGCGACGGGGGAGGAGGGCCGGCGCGGGAGGTCGGCCGGTGGGGGAGGATGCCGCTGCGGGGGAGAGTGGCCGGCGGGGAGAGAAGAGCCGGCGCGAGCGAGGGTGGTCGGCAGGAGAAGAGCCGGCGCAGGCGAGGGCGGTCGGCCGGCGCGGGCAAGGGCGGTTGATGGGGAAGCGTGCGGGGGACGGCGCTACACGGGGAGGGTGGCAATGAGTGTGAGAGTGTACGGGGGGAGTGAGGTTGAGCGCGAGTGAATAAGGAGCCCATAGTAGTAGCGCTTTTATTTATAAAGTGCTACTGCTACGTTCAGCAGCAGTAGCGCTTCCTACATAAAAGCGCTACTACTACGCCTGGCCTGCCGGCAACGGCCTGACAATTTAACTTGTAGTGTGTTTTATTAAACAACGCTACTGGTAAGTTCATAGTAGCAGCGCTTGCCATGCGCAAGCACTACTGATAAGTAGTAGTAGCATTTTCTTATAAAAAGTGCTACTACTAATCTCATGTGTATAGGCATTTCCCTAGTAGTGACCCACCATGATATTTTTCCATCAAGAAAGAAGCCTCTAGTGAAATCTATGGCCCCCGGGTCTACTTTCCATAATATATTTTCAGATATATAAACCAAAAAAATCCAAAAATACTTTGCTGCAATTTATTTACCTTTTACTTTCCGTTCTCGTTTACATCTATCTCTATCGGATCGAATCCTTGCAAATAATCGTGAAGGGATTGACAACCCCTTTATAGCGTTGGGTGCAAGACTTTGATGGTTTGTGTAGGTGCATCCATTGGTGACTTTCTTGTTCCTCCAACTGGATTGATACCTTGGTTCTCAACAACTGAGGGAAATACTTATCTACTTTGCTGCATCACCCTTTCCTCTTCAAGGGAAAACCAACACAAGCTCAAGAGGTAGCAAGAAGGATTTGTGGCGCTGTTGCCAGGGAGGATACATTGCAAGTCAAGATCAAGCCTACCAAGTACCCATCATAAACTCATCTCTTGCATTTACTTTATTCACCATTTGCCTCTCGTTTTACTCCCCCCACTTCTAAACTGATTTTCATAGTAAACCAAAAATATTTGCCTTTTCATTTGCCCTCTCTTTTTCGTTTGCCTTTTTCTCGTCACATCTCTTGTTTGCTATGTTTGCTTGTGTTACCATGCGCCTTGTATTTGCTTGCATCTTCGCTTGCTAAAAACTTGTTGATATGGATCCTCATCCACTTGCTAATCTTTTCAAAATACCAAATTTTTATGAACTAATTGCTAGTGAGTTGAGTGCACTTGATTATCTCTATGAAGTTTTGTTTGAAAATCATGAATCTGAAATTTTTGATGAAGTATTGAAAGAAGAAATTTATAAGGAGATTCATGATAGTTACTTGAATGAAAATCCTGACTGCCATGTTGTTAGTATGAATTCTCTAAATATCCGTGATGCCAATGATATGCAAAATGACAAGCTTGGGGATGCTATGCTTGATGAAGATGATATTTTTTGTTCCCCATGTTTTGGTGATGACACGTATGCTATAATTGATCATGAAAGAATGCTTTGTGTGATAGTTATATTGTGAGATTCCTTCATGATGCTACTGAAATTTATTGTGAGGGATGAACATATGCTTGTAGGAGTTGCAATAATATCAAGTTTCCTCTCTATGTGTTCAAAGTTTTGAAGTTATGCTTGTTTTGCCTTCCTATGCTAGTTGATTCTTATTCCCATAAATTCTTTGCTACCAAAATCTCGATGCATAGGAAGTGGGTTATACTTCAATTTTCTTTTCATTAGATTCATGATGCTCTCTTGCATATTCCAATTACTACTTCTTATGTGAGCATCACTGAAATCATCATGTCTAGCTAGGGGCGGTAAACAATAGCGCTTGCTGGGAGCCAACCCAATTTTATTCGTGTTCTGTTTCTACTTCTATTTTTGAGTGTTTACCACATTATTACTTCTGTAGTAATTATGTTTTGGTGTTTTAATTAGTGTTTGAGCAAAGTAAAATCTTTGGGGTGGCTATGTTAGTTGTTGATTTGATCTTGGTGAAAAACAGAAACTTTTGCGCTCAGTCCAGGAATTCTCTAAATTTTTCAAAGCGTCGAATGAGTCTAAGTTTTTTACAAAAGATTGATATATAAATTTTCCAGATTGTCCTAATGTTTTAGAATTTTTGAGTTAAAGAAGTATACGAAGTTTTCAGATTGCTACAGACTATTCTGTTTTTGACAGATTCTGATTTCTTTGAGTTGTTTGCCTATTTTGATGAATCTATGGGTTGTATCATGGGGTGTGAACCATGTAGAAGTTATAATACATTAGGTATAACACCAATAGAAATAAATAATGAGTTCACAATAGTACCTAAAGTGGTGATTTATTTTCTTATACTAACGGATGTCACGAGTTTTCTGTTAAGTTTTGTGTTGTGAAGTTTTCAAGTTTTGGGCAAAGATTTGATAGACTATGGAATAAGGAGTAGTAATATCCTAAGTTTGGGGATGCCCAAGGCACCCCAAGTAATATTCAAGGATGCCAAAGAGACTAAGCTTGGGGATGCCCCGGAAGGCATCCCCTCTTTCGTCTTCAATCCATCGGTAAATTTACTTGAGGCTATATTTTTATTCACCACCTGATATGTGTTTTGCTTGGAGTGTCTTGTATGATATGAGTCTTTGCTTCTTAGTTTTCCACAATCATCCTTGCGGCACACATCTTTTGAGAGAGACATGCTGAATCGTGAATTTATTAGAATACTCTATGTGCTTCACTTATATCTTTTGAGTTAGGCAATTTTGCTCGATGTGCTTCACTTATATTTTTAGAGCACGGTGGTGTTTGCGTTTTATAGAAATAATTGAACTCTACTACGTCAGTTATATTATTTTGAGAGTCTTTAAACAACATGGTAATTGGTCTAGGTTATGAATTTATTCCTAATATGATAGGTATCTAAGAGGGATATAATAAAAACTTTCATATTAAGTGCATTGAGTATTTTTGAGAAGTTTGATTCTTTGCATAAAGTTTTGAGATACAAAGATGATAATGTTAAGAGTCATGTTAGGAAGTAATTGTGATTTGGTAAAACTACTTGTGTAAAGGTTTATGATTCATGTAGCATGCACGTATGGTGAACCGTTATGTAAGGACGTCGAAGCATGATTTGTTTATAGATTGTAAACCTTTGTGTGAGGGTCGGGAGCACGCGATGGTTAACTCCTACCAATCTCTCTCCTAGGAGCATGCATTTAATACTTTGCTTCAACGACTAATAGACTTTTGCCATAAGTATGTGAGTTCTTTATGACTAATGTTGAGTCCACGGAATATACACACTCTCACCCTTCCACCTTTGCTAGACTCTCTAGTACTACGCAACTTTCGCTGATACAACAAACACCTTCCTCAAAACAGCCACCATATATCCTTCCTCAAAACAGCCACCTTATACCTTCCTCAAAACAGCCACCATATATCTTTCCTCAAAACAGCCACCATACCTACCTATTATGTCATTTCCATAGCCTTTTCGAGATATATTGCCATGCAACTTCCACAGTTCCCTTTTATGACTTGCATCCTCACTTCCATATTGCACATAGAGTCATATTTTGTCATAGGTATCAAGTTGTAATTTTGTTTTGAGTTGTAAGTAAATAAAAGTGTGATGAATATCATTATTAGAGCATGTCCCATGTGAGGAAAGGATGACGGAAGCTATGATTCCCTCTCAAGTGGGGATGAGATTCCGGACTTTATGAAAAAAATAAAAGAGGACAGCAAAGCCCAAATAAAAATAAAATAAAAGAGGCCTTAGATGCCCACCAGAAAAATGAAAGGAAATAGAGAAGGGACATTGCTACTATATTTTTCCACACTTGTGCTTCAAAGTAGCACCATGATCTTCATGATAGAGAGTCTCCTATTTTGTCACTTTCATATACAAGTAGGAATTTTTCTTTATATAACTTGGCTTGTATATTCCAATGATGGGCTTCCTCAAATTGCCCTAGGTCTTCATGAGCAAGCAAGTTGGATGCACACGCACTTAGTTTCCTCTTGAGCTTTCATGCACTTATAGCCTAGTGCATCCGTTGAATGGCAATCCCTACTCAGTCACATTGATATCTATTAATGGGCATCTCCATAGCCCATTGATACGCCTAGTTGATGTGAGACTATCTTCTCCCTTTCCTTGAAAACTTCCACCATATTATATTCCACCTATAGTGTTATATCCATGGTTGATGCTCATATATTGCATGAGAGTTGAATTTTTTTAAGAAAATAAAAGTGTGAAAACAATTGCTTGACTTGTCATCGGGGTTGTGCATGATATAAATACTTTTTGTGGGGAAGATGGAGCATAGCCAAACCATATGATATTGTAGGGATAACTTTATTTTGCCATTATATTTTGAAGAGATATAATTGTTTTGCTAGTATGCTTGGAATGTTATTGTTTTTATATCAATATTAAGATTTTGTTTTGAGTCTTACGGATGCTAATATTCATGCCACAATAGAGAATATTACATGGATAAATATGTTAGGTATCACTCCACATCAAAAATTCTGTTTTTATCATTTACCTACTCGAGGACGAGCAGGAATTAAGCTAGGGGATGCTGATATTTCTCGAACATATCTATAATTTTTGATGATGTCACGCTATTATATTATCTGTTTTGGATGTTCTATATGAATTAATAAGCAATTTTATATTATTTTTGGGACTAACCTATTAATGTAAAGCCTAGTGCTTGTTTCTATTTTTTCCTTTTTTTGAGTTTTGCAGATATGGAATATTAAACGGAGTCCAAATGGAATAAAATCTTCAGCATGATTTTTTCTGGAAGGAAACCAATCCAACAGGCTTGGAGTGCACGCGAGGGCACATGCCAGGAGGTCACAAGCCTGGTAGGTGCAGCCACCCCCCTGGCCACGCCTGGCAGGCTTGTCGTCTTCTGCCAGGTCTCCTAACCCTATTCGTGGTCCTATAAATACCCAAATATTCTCCCAACACCAGAACGAGCCACGAAAATACTTTTCCGCCGCCAGAAGCCTCTGTTCCCGAGAGATCCAATCTTGGAGCCTTTTCCGGTAATCTGCCGGAGGGGGTTTCGATCACGGAGGGCATCTAAATCAACTCCATTGCCCCTCCGATGATGCGTGAGTAGTCCACCACAGACCTATGGGTCCATAGCTAGTAGCTATATGGCTTCTTCTCTCTCTTTGATCTTCAATACCATGTTCTTCATGACCTTCATGGAGATCAATCCGATGTAATCCTATTTTGTGGTGTGTTTGTCAAGATCCGATGAATTTTGAGTTTATGTTCAGATTATCCATGAATCTTATTTGAATCTTCTCTGAATTCTTATATGCATGATTTCATATCCTTGTTAGTCTCTTCAAGTTATTGGTTTGGTTTGGCCAACTAGATTGGTAATTCTTGTAATGGGAGAAGTGCTTGGTTTTGGGTTCAATCTTGCGATGTCCTCACCCAGTGACATAGTAGGGGTAGCGAGGCACGTATTGTATTGTTGCCATCAAGGGTAACAAGATGGGGGTTTTCATCATATTGCTTGAGTTCATCCCTCTACATTATGTCATCTTTCTTAATGTGTTACTCTGTTCTTCATGAACTTAATACTCTAGATGCAGGCAGGAGTCGGTCGATGTGTGGAGTAATAGTAGTAGATGCAGAATCATTTTGGTCTACTTCACATGGCCGTGATGCCTATATGCATGATCATTGCCTTGGATAACTACATGATTATTCATTTTTCTATCAACTGCTTGACATTATTTTGTTTACCCACCATGATATTTTCCTTCAAGAGAGAAGCCTCTAGTGAAATCTATGGCCCTCAGGTCTACTTTCCATAATATATTTTCAGATCTATAAACCAAAAATACCAAAAATACTTTGCTGCAATTTATTAATGTCTTACTTTCCGTTCTCGTTTACATCTATCTCTATCGAATCTAATCCTTGCAAATAATCATGAAGGGATTGACAACCCCTTTATAGCATAGGGTGCAAGAGTTTGATTGTTTGTGTAGGTGCATCCATAGGTGACTTTCTTGTTCCTCCTACTGGATTGATACCTTGGTTGTCAGCAATTGAGGGAAACACTTATCTACTTTGTTGCATCACCCTTTCCCTTTCAAGGAAAAACCAACGCAATCTCAAGAGGTAGCAACAAGGATTTGTGGCGCCGTTGTCGAGGAGGATACATAGCAAGTCAAGATCAAGCCTACCAAGTACACATCAGAAACTCATCTCTTGCATTTACTTTATTTGCCATTTGCCTCTCGTTTTCCTCTCCCCTACTTCTAAAACGATTTTCAAAAGAAAAAAATCACTTTTTAGCCCTCTCTTTTTCGTTTGCCGTTTTCCCGTCAGATCTCTTGTTTGCTATGTTTGCTTGTGTTGCCATGCTACTTGTATTTGCTTGCACCTTCGCTTGCTAAAAATCTATTAATATGGATCCTCATCCACTTGCGTATCTTTTCAAAAGACCAAATTTTGATTAACCAATTGCTAGTGAGTTGAGTGCACTTGATTGTCTCTATGAAGTTTTGTTTGAAAATCATGAATCTAATTTTTTTGATGAAATATTGAAAGATGAAATTTATAAGGAGATTCATGATAGTTCCTTGAATGAAAAGCATGATTGCCATGTTGTTAGTATGAATTCTCTAAATATCCATGATGCTAATGATATGCAAAATGACAAGCTTGGGGATGCTATGCCTGATGAAGATGATATTTTTTGTTCCCCAAGTTTTGGTGATGACACATATGCTATAATTGATCATGAAAGAATGTCATGCGATGGGGGGCCCTTGGGGCCGGTCCAAGCTTGCCGGCGATGGACCATTGTTGATGAGGGAGTGCTCCTAATTTACTTATTTCTATGCAGATATGCCCGGCGCGTTGGACCTGACCATCTCCTCCTCCCAGGGCACATCCGGGCAAAAAGCACAGGCTCGGCGAACTCCAGGAGGAGGTGGACGCGCTGCAGGCCTAGCTGACGAGTACCGAGGCTGCCCTCCAGGCCGCCCTCAGGGGCGAAGGGGAGGCCAGGGTGGAGCTGGCATCCCTCCAGGCCCAGATCAAGGAGGCAGCCAACGCTGTTTAGGCCGCCCAGGACGAGGCGGCATACGCCAAGATGATGGAGGCGCAGCATGCCAATCAATACTTGGGCATTGCCTGCTGCAGGGCTGGTGCGGAGGGCCGGTTCATCGGGGAAGCCCCCTTGTTTCCGTGTGTACACGATGATGGGGACTACCTCGATTTCTTTGGTAGGGTGGTGGAGATGCTGGAGACCGGCATCTCTCGCGTGCGTGGACAAGGACAACAAGGCTAGCGCACACGACCTACTGGACCTTGCTCTAACATGCGTCTTCTCCAACCTGTGTTGCCACATCCCATAGCTCGATCGTTTGCGCCCGACGAGCTCCAGAGACCCCTCCGGGACGAGGTGCGCCCGCACGTGGAGTCCCTTGTGGAGCATGCGTTGGTTTCCGTGAAGAGGAACAGGTGATGCAGCAAAGTAGATAAGTCTTTCCCTCAGTCGTTGAGAACCAAGGTATCAATCTAGTAGGAGATACAAGCAAGTCCCCAATAGGTGTACCTACACAAAGAATCAAACTCTTGCACCCAACGCTATAAAGCGTTTGTCAATCCCTTTAAGGTTACTTGGAAGGATGAGATCTGATAGAGATAGGTTGCTTAAACAGAAAGTAAAACAATAGGTAAAAGTAATGCAGCAAAGTATTTTTGGTATTTTTGGTTTTAGATCTGAAAGTATAAGATGGAAAATAGACCCGGGGGCCATAGGTTTCACTAGAGGCTTCTCTCATGATGGCAAGTATTACGGTGGGTGAACAAATTACTGTCGAGCAATTGATATAAAAGCGAATAATTATGAAGATATCCAAGGCAATGATTATGCATATAGGCACCACGTCCATGTCAAGTAGACCAAAACGATTCCGCATCTACTACTATTACTCCACACATCGACCGACTCCTGCCTGCATCTAGAGTATTAAGTTCATGAAGAACAGAGTAACGCATTAGGTAAGATGACATCATGTAGAGGGATAAACTCAAGCAATATGATGAAAACCCCATCTTGTTATCCTTGATGGCAACAATACAATATGTGCCTTGCTACCCCTACTTTGTCATTGCGTGAGGACACCACAAGATTGAACCCAAAACTAAGCACTTCTCCCATTGCAAGAATTACCAATCTAGTTGGACAAACCAAACCAATAACTCGAAGAGACTTGCAAAGATATGAAATCATGCATATAAGAATTCAGAAAAGACTCAAATAATATTCATGGATAATCTTAACATAAACCCACAATTCATTGGATCTTGACAAACACACCGCAAAAGAGAATTACATCGGATAGATCTCCATGAACATCACGAAGAACATGGTATTGAAGAGCAAAGAGAGAGAAGAAGCCATCTAGCTACTAGCTATGGACCCGAAGGTTTGTGGTGAACTACTCACGCATCATCGGAGGGGCAATGGGAGAAGCCCTCCGTGATCAAATTCCCCTCTCGCAGATTACCGGAAAAGGCTCCAAGGTTGGATCTCTCGGGAACAAAGGCTTATGCCGGCGGAAAAGTGTTTTCGTGGCTTGTTCTAATAATGATGGAATATTTGGGAATTTATAGACCGAAGATTAGGGTTAGGGGACCTGCCGTGGGCCCACAAGCCTGCCCGACGCGCCCTACCCCCTGGGCACGGCCCTAGGGCTTGTGGCCCCACGTGGCGCCTCTGCCTTGGTTGTCAAGTCTCGTAGTTTCCTTTCGTTCCAGAAAAATTCCTTTCGAAGTTTTTATTCCTTTTGGACTCTGTTTAATATTCCTTATCTGCAAATCTCAAAAACAAGAAAAAAATAAAAACTCGCACCAGGCTCTAGATTAATAGGTTAGTCCCAAAAATAATATAAAATAGCATATTAATGCATATAAAACATCCAAAACAGATAATATAATAGCATGGAACAATCAAAAATTATAGATACATTGGAGACGTATCAGCATCCCCAAGCTTAATTCCTGCTCGTGCTCGAGTAGGTAAATGATAAAAAAACAGAATTTTTGATGTGTAATGCTACCTAACATATTTATCCAAGCAATATTCTTTATTGTGGCATGAATATTCACATCAGTAAGATTCAAAACAATAGTCTAATGTTGACATAGAAACAGTAATACTTCGAGCACACCAACAAGGTAGTCGTCTCCTTTCGAAATAACATGGCCTTAGAAAGTTATCCCTACAAAATCATATGGTTTGGCTATGCTCCATCTTCCCCACACAAAGTATCTAAATCATGCACAACCCCGATGAACAAGTCAAGCAATTGTTTCTCAAAGCTTTTCAACTCGCACGCAATACATGAGTGTGAGCCATGGATATAGCATTATAGGTGGAATAGAATATGGAGGAGGTGCAAGGAGAAAAAAGAAGAAGATAGTCTCACATCAACTAGGCGTATCAACGGCTATGGAGATGCCCATCAATAGATATCAATGTGAGTGAGTAGGGATTGCCATGCAACAAATGCACTTAGATCTATAAGTGTATAAAAGCTCAAAAAGAAAACTAAGTGGTCGTGCATAATGAATATCCACTAGTTATATGAAAGTGACAAAATAGGAGACTCTCTATCATGAATATCATGGTGCTACTTTGAAGCACAAGTATGGAAAAAGGTAGTAGCAATTGTCCCTTTTCTCTTTCTCTCATTTTTTTATTTTGGTGGGCTCCTCTGGCCTCTTTTTTTATTTGGGCTTCGCTGGCCTATTTTATTTTTTGTAAAGTCCGAATACTCGTCCCAACTTGTAAGGGAGTCATAGCCTCCATCATCCTTTTCTCTCACGGGATAACGCTCTATTAATCAAAATCATCACACTTTTATTTACTTATAACTCAAAAAAGAAAAATTACAACTCGATACCTGTGACAAAATATGACTCTATATGCAATATGAATTGATGATGCAAGTCATGGAAAACTATATGGTGGAAGTTGCATGGCAATATATCTTAGAATGGCTATGGAAATGCCATAATAGGTAGGTATGGTGTATGTTTTGAGGAATATATGGTGGCTGTTTTTAGGAAGGAGGGTTTGGTGTACTAGAGAAAGTTGCATGGTACTAAAGAGGTTAGCAAAGATGGAAGGGTGAGAGTGCGTATAATCCATGGACTCAACCTTAATCATTAAGAACTCACATACTTATTGCAAAAGTCTATTAGTTATCATACAAAGCATTAGATGCATGCTCCTTGGGGAGAGGTTGGTAGTAGTTAACCATCGCGCGCTCCCGGCCCTCACACAAAGGTCGACAATCATTAAACAAATCATGCTCCAACTTTGTTACATAACGGTTCACCATACGTGCATGCTATGGGAATCACAAGCTTTAACACATGTATATCTTCCAATTCACAACTCCTCACTAGCATGACTCTCATATTACCATCTCTATTATCTCAAAACTATATGCAAGGGAGGTATTACCGTTGTTCCTAATGATAAAAATGAATTGATCCCGCAAAGAATTGTTACAGGTTATAGAATGGTAATCGATTTTAGGAAATTAAATAAAGCTACTAAGAAAGATCATTACCCTTTACCTTTTATTGATCAAATAATAGAAAGATTATCCAAACATACTCATTTTTGCTTTCTAGATGGTCACTTAGGTTTCTCTCAAATACATGTACCAAGCCAGGATCCAGAAAAAACCACTTTTACTTGCCATTTCAGTACCTTTGCTTATAGACGTATGACTTTTTGTTTATGCAATGCACCTGCTACCTTTCAAAGATTTATGATGGCTATTTTCTCTAACGTTTGTGAAAAGATTCTTGAGGTTTTCATGGATGATTTTTCCGTTTACGGAACTTCATTTGATGATTGTTTGAGCAACCTTGATCGAATTTTGCAGAGATGTGAAGAAACTAATCTTGTCTTAAATTGGAAAAAGTGTCACTTTATGGTTAACGAATGTATTGTCTTGGGGCACAAGATCTCCGAAAGAGGTATTGAAGTTGATAAAGCTAAAGTTGATGCTATTGAAAAAATGTCGTGTCCTACGGATATCAAAGGTATAAGAAGTTTCCTTGGTCATGCTGCTTTCTATAGGAGCGTTATCAAAGATTTCTCTAAGATTTCTAGGCCTCTCAGAAACCTTTTGCAAAGATGTTCCATTTGTTTTTTATGATGATTGTGTAGAAGCATTTGAAATTCTTAAGAATGCCTTGATTACCGCACCTGTTGTTCAACCACCCGACCAGAACCTACCTTTTGAAATTATGTGTGATGCTAGTGATTATGTTGTTGGTGCTGCTCTAGGACAAAGTGTCGATAAGAAATTAAATGTTATCCATTATGCTAGTAAAACTCCAGACAGTGCTCAAAGAAACTATGCTATAACTGAAAAGGAAATTTTAGCAGTCGTGTTTGCTTGTGATAAGTTTAGACCTTATATTGTTGATTCAAAGTAACTGTTCACACTGATCATGCTGCTATTAAGTACCTTATGGAGAAGAAAAAGTTAAACCTAGACTTATTAGGTGGGTCTCTGCTACAAGAATTTAATTTGCATATCATTGATAGAAAGGGTGCTGATAACCTTGTGGAAGATAAATTGTCTAGGTTAGAGAATGTTCTTGATGACCCACTACCTATTGATGATAGCTTTCCTGATGAACAATTAGCTATCATGAATACTTCACATAATGCTCCTTGGTATGCTTATTACGCCAATTACATTGTTGCTAAATTTATACCTCCTAGTTTTACATACCAACAAAATAAAAAGTTCTTTTATGACTTAAGGCATTACTGTTGGGATGACCCACATCTTTATAAAGAACGAGTAGATGGTATTACTAGACGTTGTGTACCTGAGCATGAACAGGAACAGATCTTACACAAGTGTCACTCCGAAGCCTACGGAGGACATCACGCTGGAGATAGAACCGCACACAAGGTACTCCAATCTGGGTTTTATTGGCATTTTCTCTTCAAGGATGGTCGTAAGTTTGTCTTATCCTATGATGAATGTCAAAGAATTGGTAATATTGGTAGATGCCAAGAAATGCCTATGAATTACTCTCTTGTTATCGAACCATTTGATGTTTGGGGCTTTGATTATATGGGGCATTTTCCACAATCTAACGGGTATACTCATACTCTAGTTGTTGTTGATTATGTCACTAAGTGGGTAGAACCTATTCCAACAAGTAGCGCTGAGCATAAAAATTCTATTAAAATGCTTAAAGAAGTTATTTTCCCTAGATTTGGAGTCCCTAGATATTTGATGACTGATGGTGGTTCAAATTTTATCCATGGTGCTTACCATAAATTGCTCGCTAAATATGATGTTAATCATAGAGTTGCATCTCCTTATCATCCTCAGTCTAGTGGTCAAGTAGAATTGACCAATAGAGAGATTAAATTGATTTTTTACAAGACTGTTAATAGATCTAGGAATAATTGGTCTAATAAACTCGATGATGCATTGTGGGCTTATAGAATTGCTTACAAAAACCCTATGGGTATGTCTCCGTATAAGATGGTTTATGGTAAGGCATGTTACTTACCTCTAGAGCTAGAACATAAGGCTTATTGGGCAATCAAAGAGATCAATTATGATTTCAAACTTGCTTGTAAGAAGAGGTTATTTGACCTTAACTCACTTGATTAATGGAGAACCCAAGCCTATGAGAATGCCAAGTTGTTTAAAGAAAAGGTTAAGAGATGGCATGATAGAAGGATACAAAAGCATGAATTTAATGTAGGTGATCATGTCTTGCTATACAATTCCCGTTTAAATTTTTTTGCAGGAAACTTCTCTCTAAATGGGAAGGCCCTTACGTCATCGAGGAGGTATACCGGTCCGGTGCCATCAATACTAACAACACTGAAGGCACAAACCCGAAGGTGGTGAACGGTCAAAGGATCAAACATTATATCTCAGGTACTCCCATAAATGTTGAAACCAATATCATCAATACCATAACTCCAGAGGAGTACATTAGGGAGACTTACCAGAACGTTTCAGACTCCAAAAAGGAATAGGTACGTGGTACGGTAAGCAAAAAGACTCCAAAACTTTTTCAATGGCAAATTTTATCTGTTTTGAAATATTTAAAAAATTAGGAAAATTAAAAGTAGTCTGAATAGTGCACGAGGAGGCAACAAGCCAGCTCGGCGCGGGCACCCCCTGGCCGCGCCCCTAGGCTTGTGGCCACCTCGTGCACCACCCAGACTCCAATTTCTTGTGGCATACTCCTTCTGGTCGGTAAAAATTCATTATATAATCTCCCGAAGGTTTTTATTCTCATATCACGACAATACCTCCTGTTTTCTTTTTGAGTTGTTTCTGCAGCAGACTTAGATCAACATGGCATCCCCAAGTGTTTTTGAGGACAAGTTCTCCGAGAAGGTCCATCGGCCCCTACCATGCAGAGGTGCTGCAACACCCTCAAACCATTGAGGTGCGTGAGGGGGTGTTGCAAATCCGTGTTGTGGAGGGGACAAAGAAAATCAGAAGCATGGAGACAAGGCTCGAAGCAATGGAGCAACAGGTCTTCAAGTGCCAAGGGATGGTGGAACGGGGACTCAATGCTAATCAGATGACGATCGCGGAGTTTACCCATAAACATAAGCTCGACTCCAAGGACGTTGTGGATCATATCTTTAAGCTTTACGAGAGAATCGAGC
The DNA here is from genome assembly GCA_022496015.1 of Hordeum marinum. Lineage (NCBI taxonomy): Eukaryota > Viridiplantae > Streptophyta > Magnoliopsida > Poales > Poaceae > Hordeum > Hordeum marinum. The sequence goes on from CM039675.1 coordinate 515,088,812, forward strand.
ACCTGCAAGCCCAGATCTACGACCTGCAAAACCAAAACTGTGAGAATGAATACAGATTTAAGAGAATGAGTTTGACTGCAGATTTGAGGATTCCAGAGACTCGTTCATCCTTTTATGATCGTGAGCCTATGCCTTGGAAGATGGAGGACAAGCTTCCAACTTCATCAACAACTCCCACATCATCACCTCCGAAGCAAGACAACTAAACACATGGGTATGGGCATTCCCCTTGGCTTGTGCTAACCTTGGGGGAGGTGCCCCGGTATCGTATCACCATCACATCTTTTATTTTTATTTTTATTTTTATTTTCATCATCTTTTATTAGTTCAATCCTTTTGGTTATATCTTGATCTAGTAGAATAAAGTTTTCCTGTGATCTAGCTTTGAGTCTTTGCTTTATGATTCCTCCTATGTAAGCAAGTCCGTGAGTTATATAATAAAAAGTGCTTTTGAGTTGAGGGCTTTGCTTGTTTGGTATGATCTTAATCTTGAGAAAGATAAAGTAGATAGAAGTGTAGAATAAAAGAAAATAGTACATATGAAAATCCTATGGGGAGTGATGACTTCACATATAAAAGGTATGTCGATTGAAACCTGTTGTGGGTTAACAAACATAGTTGTTGGTCATTGGGGCAGTAAAAAGGAAGTAATAAAGAAAGAGAGGTTCACATATAAATATATTTTCTTGGACATCTTTTATGATTGTGAGCACTCATTAAAATATTACATGTTAAAAAGTTGATATTGCGCAAGGAAGACAACATAATGGTTTATGTTTACTTATTTCCAAATAGAAGTTATATTGTTATAGACCCGTCAACATGTGTCGCTTGCTTCCACCTCATATCAGCCAAAACTTCTGCACCAAGTAGTGATACTACTTGTGCATCCAAACACCCTAAACCCAGTTTTTCCATGAGAGACCACCATACCTACCTAAGGATAGAATAAGATCCTTCAAGTAAGTTGTCATCGGTGCAAGCAATAAAAATTGCTCTCTAAATATGTGTGATCTATTAGTGTGAGGAAAATAAACTTTATACGAACTTGTGATAGGGAAGAAATAAAAGCGACAGACTGCATAATAAAGTTCTCTATCTCAAGGGGCAATATAAAGTGACGTTATTTTGCATTAAGAGGTTGTGCACCCAATTATAAAAGCGCATGACAACCTTTTCTTCCCTCTGCGAAGGGCCTATATGTTACTTTTATTTTCTAGTACTTACCGTTATGCAGGAGTCATGGTGATCTCCATCACCTTCGCTATTTTCGCCTTTATCTTCTGGGGAGTGTCACGTGTTGGCGAATTATCTAGGCACATATGTCCACTCAGAAGTGGATGACCATGAGTTATTACTGTTGACATTACCCTTAAGGTAAATAGTTGGGAGGCAACACTATAAGCCCCTATCTTTCTCTGTGTCCGATTGAAACTTTGAACTCAGAGGTACCTCGTGAGTGTTTGCAATTGTGAAAGACTAGATGATGATTGAGTATCTGTGTTTGCTTTACAAGCTCTTACATTGACTCTTTCTTACATTATGATAAATTGGAATTGCTTCAATGACTGAGATCATAGTTTGTCAGTTCCCAATAAGGTTCTTGATTCATACTTTGCCATTGTAAATGAATTATTACTTTATCATAAGAAATTGTATGTCAATATATGTTGCTGTTCTAAAGATGATCATGATGCCTTCATGTCCGTATTTTATTTTCTCGACACTTGTATCTCTAAACATGTGGGCATATTTATTGATTTCGGCTTCTGCTTGACGACAAGCGATGCCTAAGCTTGGGGGAGTTTATACGTCCATTTCGCATCATGATTTTATATCGATATTTATTGCATTATGGGATTTTTTTACTCATTTTGGTACAATACTTATGCCTTTTCTCTCTTATTTTACAAGGTCTACATGAAGAGGGAGAATGCCAGCAGCTAGAGTTCTGGACTGGAAAAAGGAGCAAATCTGAGATACCTATTCTGCACAACTCCAAAAGTCATGAAAATCTATGGAGAATTATTTTGGAATATATAAAAAATATTGGGCGGAAGAAATACATCAGGGGCCCACCAGGGAGTCACAAGCCTGCTAGGCGCGGCCACCCCCTAGCCACGCCCCTACGGCTTGTGGCCCACCTGCAGCCCTCCGGTGTCCATCTTCTCCTATATTGAGGGTTTCGTCTCGGAAAAAATTAAATCAGACCTTTCGGGACGAAGCACCTCCGTCTCGAGGCAGAACTTGGGTAGAACCAATCTAGACCTCTGACAGGACGATCCTGCCGGTGAAACTTCCCTCTGAGAGGGGGAAATCGAAGCCATCATCATCGCTAACGATCCTCTCATCGAGAGGGGGTCAATCTCCATCAACATCTTCATTAGCACCATCTCCTCTCCAAACCCTAGTTCATCTCTTGTATCCGATCTTTGTCTCAAAACCTTAGATTCGTACCTGTGGGTTGCTAGTAGTGTTGATTACTCCTTGTAGTTGATGCTAGTTGTTTTACTTGGAAGATTATATGTTCAGATCCTTGATCATCACTTATACTCCTCTTATTATGAACATAAATATGCTTTGTGAGTAGTTACGTTTGTTCCTGAGGACATGGGATAAGTCTTGTTATAAGTAATCATGTGAATTTAATATTCGTTCGATATTTTGATGAGATGTATGTTGTCTCTCCTCTAGTGGTGTTATGTGAACGTCGACTACATAACACTTCACCATTTTTTGGGCCTAGAGGAAGGCATTGTGAAGTAATAAGTAGATGATGGGTTGCTAGAGTGACAGAAGCTTAAACCCTAGTCTATGCGTTGCTTCGTAAGGGGCTGATTTGGATCCACATGTTTCATGCTATGGTTAGATTTATCTTAATTCTTATTTCGTAGATGCAGATGCTTGCGGGATGGGTTAATCATAAGTGAGAGGATTGTCCAAGTAAGGACAACACCCAAGCACCGGTCCGCCCACATATCAAATTATCAAAGTAGCGAACGCGAATCAAATGAGCATGATGAAAACTAGCTTGACTTAAATTCCCATGTGTCCTCGGGAGCGCTTTGATTTATATAAGATTTTGTCCAGGCTTATCCTTTGTTATAAAAAAGGATTGTTCCACCTTGCTGCATCATTGTTAGAATTGTTACTTGCTACCCCTTAAAAATTATCTCCGATAATTTCAGTGCTTGCAGAGAATGACTTACTGAGAACCGCTTGTCATTTCCTTCTGCTCCTCGTTGGGTTTGACACTCTTACTTATCGAAAGGACTACGATAGATCCCCTATACTTGTGGGTCATCACTCAGCGACTCGGGCAAGACCCCCAGGAGGCATGGGTCGCAGCGGACTTCCCAAGTATGCCCGTGTGAGCCTGGTGATGGGCCGGTCGGTTGAGCGAGTCCACGGGCGCGAGCCCCTAGGCTTGTCCCATTGAGATGCGCCTGAGTCTTGCCGGTGATGTTTATGCGCTTGGGTGCACGTCGTTCCCAGTCGTCGCGATGACTGTCGTGGTTTTATCACGGCAGATGTCCGTGTGATTGGACTTGGGTTCGAGGCCATCGCTAAGGTGATGGACTCAAAGGGTTTGATTGGGACGAAGGACACAGGTTTACCCAGGTTCGGCCCCTCAAGTCGAGGTAACAGCCGACATCCTGCTTGTGTTTATATTGCTTGGTGTATCAATTACAAGGGAGTTATTGCTTGACCTAGTTCTCGAAAGTCTGATCCTCTAAGTCGCCCCGGGTCTCGCCTTTATATAGGAGGTCAAGACCACATGTCATACAAGTTATAACCGACTCTCACTACGTGTATGAATCCGTCTCTACATTGTCTTGCCTTCCTGAGAAAGTTGTCTCCGGGCGGCTCTCCGCTCGGGCCTTCATACTTTCTCTGTCCGGGTCACGCTCCGGCCCATCTTGTCAAGCCGCCCAACGTCCTGGGCTTAAGTCTTTACGGCCCATCTTATGACTGATGTACGAGCTGCCTAGTGTGACCCGAAGCCTCTGGGTCAGGTCTCACCATGGAGTTATATCCCCAACAGTGACCATGCACAACGTGGAGATGCTATAGTTCATGGGCCACGAGGAGCGCGACACGCCTATGCATCGGGTCATGGCAGAATCGGGACGGCGACGACGTGCCCCGGATGCAGGGAAGAGTTGGAGCGACGAGAACATGTCATGTGGTTGGTGAAGGTGGCAGCCCCCGGCGTCTGTCTAAGGACCGGCTGGTGATGGCGCCCACCAACGGGGAGGCAGGGCGACGCGGGATGCCGAGGCCCACTGGCGTCGCTCGTGCCACGCGAGCAGCCCGCCGCTCGATGCGGGCTCAGCGTCCTTTTGCCATGGATGCGGTGAGTAGAGGCGAGGTGAGGCTTGTGCATGGATTCCGACACGCCCACTACCTGGAGCGCCAAATGTCGGATCTCGGGCTCCGCAAAATCCAAAGAAGTTTGAACACAAAGGCGTGTGCAATATCCCCAACAGCCTCACCCCTCCTAGCTCACAACCCGATGACTTAGACAATGAACTCACACAATTACGAGGAAGAAGATTGCACACGATGATTTACCCAGGTTCGGGCCACTTCAAAGCATAAAACCTTACTCTTGCTTTGTTGGATAGCCTCACGAGGAGGTTGGTGGATGAACTAGTAAAGTGGTGAGTTGCCTCGCGAGGGCATTCTGGTGGTCTTGCCTCTCTTCTCTTGTCTCTCTCCTCCACTATGGAGCGGCGTAGCCTCTATTTATAGTGGCATGGGTCCTCTTCTCTTATCACTATGGCGGGAAGGTATCCCGTAACGGCCAAATTTGAAGGGGGACAGGGAGTACATCTTTATCCAGACGAAAGGTGGTCTTTGCCTGCAAAGTAGTTGTTGATGATGCAGAGGTTGGCTCGGCGATGACATCTATCCTGCAGGGCTCATGGTCATGGTCTTGTTGCACTGGAATGGAAACCATTGGGGGTGCTTTGGGAACCCATGTACGTCCTTCCCCCCTTTTCACAAAAGGGGAAACTGTACCGCCTGGCGCGATGATGCCCGCCTGTCCCACCTTACGTCATCTTTGGCCTCCCGAGGCCAAGAACTGCATAGAGATCCCTGTCTCTCTTGGGGAGGCCTATTCCTCGCAGGTATTGGTCCACCTCCCTCGCGAGCTCAGGGCTCTCGCGGGGGCCTTGTTTTGAGTGGGGCCACGCCGGGCCGTGCCTGGCTCACGAGGTGGGCCATGCCCTGGGCCGTAGGCAGGCAGGTCTGGGTACCCCCGATCGCAGAAGAACGATAACAAAACACCGACAATATTGTCGGCGTTTTGCGACCGGGGGTACCCAGATGTGCCTGTCTGCGTCCCAGGAAGTGGCCCACTTCGACAGCTCGATACGGCCCTACGTGGCATCACTCAAGAGAAGGCCCTCGTGTGAGCTTCACCCATGTGAGGGGGATGGAGCCAAGACCATCAGAAGAGGGAGGCCTTCCTGGGTTCCCTCTCGAGGGGACGGAGATGTCTATTCAGGACTCTGCCTCACGAGGCTGAAGGTGATGCAGGTCGGGCCAGTCGGGCACATGCGTGCGTAGAGGAGGCGGTTGCCTCTTTGGTGCAAAGGAGGCAAGGACGTACGCAGGTTCCCAAGGCGTCTTCCCAAAGGTCACCATTCCGGTGCAATGAGACCAAGACCACAGTCCTCGCAGGACGAACATCACCGCCGAGCCCACTTCAATGTCGCCTCTGACTACTGTGAAGGCGAAGACCGCCTTTCATCAGGATAAGATATACCTCCTGTTCCCTTTCGAATTTGGCAGTTTTGGGATCCCTTCCCGCCAGCGATATGGGAAGATGACCCAGGTCACCATAAATAGAGGTGAGGATGCACCATAGAGGGGGACAAACCCGTACCAATTCATCCACAACTCTCCTCAAGAGCCAATCCACCGAAAGCAGGAGTAGGGTTTTATGCTTCACAGCAGCCCGAACCTAGGTAAATCCGTGTGTTATCTTCTTTGCCACGATCTAGCAAGTCATCTTCAACGAAGCTGTGGAGCTATGGGCTTGAGGCCGATGCTGGTGGGGATCTTTGCACATGCCCCTAAGTTTGAACCTCTTTGGGTTTTGCGAAGCCCGAATCCGACATTTGGCACGCTAGGTAGGGGGCTTGTCGGAATCCTTCCTCAGGCCTTGCCCTTCCTCCATCCTGTCACCTTGATGGCCGCCGCTCGACAAGTTTTCTTTGTCAGGAAGTTCCACCTTCGCCAACTCGGCGGCCTTCTGCCATGACGCGTGCCCCAGCAACTCGGTGATGGGCGGTCGGTACCAGGCCACCTGCATCGTCTCCACCATCGTTGTCGCCCGCGTTGGCCAGGCTCCTCCGGACACCGCAGGACCTTCGCCACGGCAGAGCATGCGCCCTGCAACACCGCTTGCGGGACCGACATCACCCTTAGCCCACGTGGGAGACCTCAACATGCATGACACCCTGCTGATGGTGCGTGAGCTGCTTTGCCATTGCCCAACATACGGGGGCTTTGACGCCTAGGCCGACCACATCGCCAAGCTGGTTGCCATCGTGAGGAGGACCTGGGCCCCGCACCTCTATTCTCGACCCCCAATGCTGGGTGCCTGGGGCTCACATGCTACCTAGCCCCTGGTCGCGGTCAAGCAAGGCCTGCCTCACGCTGCGCTCCTTCTCCTTCAGATACCAATGACCGGCCTTGGGGTGCTGCCTGTCCCCGCCGGCGGTGCTAATGAGGGGGCCGACGGAATACTCCGTGCATGCCTCAATGCGCGCGTTGATGACCAGGGGGACCGGCGACAGCCTGGGTCGTCTCGGCACAACCATGCCAACTGGCACAGGGACCAAGCGGCTCAAGCCTCTGAGTCGGTAAGTAACCATAACGGGGGCATGTTGGATGAACGTGGAGGCAACCCACGTCAAGACGCGCACGCCCAACTTCAGGCAGAGGCCCGACGTAGGAGGGTCTGTGGGCCGCGCATCTCGGGCGGCGGTGTCTTGCCGCACGGGGAGGCAGACCGCGGGGCGCATGAAGGCGCCTCAGTGGAAAACCAAGACCTTGACATAGAGGTGTATGCCCCAAGAAGCATCATACCTATGGATGGCGCTGCGGATGGCGCGGCCCCCGTGGGAGCCGGCGTCCTCCCGGAGTAGGGGGATGTCCCGGACGCCCTCCTCGAGTCGGGCCCAGGCGCTCGCACCGTGGAAGCACCGGGCTAGGTTGGCGCGAGAGATGGGGCATCCCAAGATGCGCGGGGACGCGGTGCTGGCATCGTCCTCGCAGGCAAGTAGCACGCAATCGGTCCCCCTGGGCCGCAGGATTGACCACCCAGGGGGACCGGAAGGACACAAGCAGTGCGGGCCACGCATGGGTCTCGGGGCGCCGACACGGCCTTCAGGAGGAAGGACCCCGCGGGGCCTCTCGGGTCCATGCGCCGAGGCGCTCCCACGACCCAAACATGAGCGCAATGCACCCCTCGAAACCGCATGGGTGTTGTGTTGGTGAAGCCGCCTCGTGAAGGAGGGAGTACGATCTCCCAAGGCATCACCGCTAAGTCCTAACTTTGGAGCAACATGCGTCCCCTCTGGAGTGCCCACTTTGCGAGGTCCTGGCAGGCTGCTATCGCTGGATGCGACACGATACCGTCGCGGACCCCCGAGGAGCATCGGGCGCGGAGGAGTGGCATGGTGGGGCGAGCAAGGGCACGAAGGGGTGTGCAAAAGCACACCGACAAGGCGTTGAACCCCGCGAAGGGGACGAGGATGCACAATGCAAAAACATGCAATTAATGGTTCGAAAGAAGGAAGGCAAGGTAAAATACAAAAGTTACCCCCCCAGGGGCCAGGTCTTTTCTTGGTGCAACAGGAACCGGAGGAAAGAGTACAGGAGAAACTCGGGCAAAGGAGGCGTTGTCCCCGTCAAGGCCCCCACCGGCCACGACACTGGACTCACTGCTCCCTTCGGATGGGGTCTCACGGATGAACCGCTCTACCAGGGACTCCACCTGCCCGCACACCTTTTCCTAAGGGGCGTCTAGAGCTCCTCAGGCACCGGATCCATCGTGCGGGAAAGATCGAGCTTCGGGACATGGCGATGAAGGATGAAGAAGACGCACGTCAGCGCAATGTCAAGAAGGTCACGCGTGTTGGCCTCATTGTCCTCGTCCACACGGGAGAAGACGGTCTCCAACGCCTCCACCACCTTGTTAAACAAGTAGAGGTAATCTCGGTCACCATGCGCGCGGGTGCTTCTCCGACAAACCGGCTAACCACGCTCACCATGCGGTGCGAGATGTCCAGATACTGCTTGGCGTGTTGTGCCTCCAGCAACCTCGCATGTGCCGCCTTGTCCTTGGCGGCCTACACGGTGTTGGATTCTCCCTCGATCTAGGCTTTGAGGGACGCCAACTCTGCCTTGGGGTCCTCCTCACCTTTGAGCGCGCCCTGTAGGGCAGCCTTGGCGCTGGCAAGCTGAGCCCTGAGCGCGTCCACTTCCTCCTGGAGCTCGCCAAGCGTGCGCCTCTTGGGAGCTGGCTCCCTGAGAACAGGAGGAAGGCAGATCCGGCATGAAGGGCATGGTCCTTGAGAAAGGAAGCAGGTTGGCAGAATACTTACTCATCAGCGACGGTCCAATGTCGGCGTTCCTGGGGTGGCCTTGAGGCCCACCCTATGCCACCTCCTGAGGCCGAAGGTGGGGCCAAAGACCCTATGTGCCTCTCCGTGCCAACTGCACTCCCCCCAGACGCCATGAAAAGGAAGGAAAGAAATGGGGAAGATATCTTGGGGAGATTGGGAAGCAAGAGGGAGCGCCAGGATGACAAAATCCCACTGGCGAGGAAATTTTATGGACGCAACTACTATCCGCGAAGCGCCATGGGGAGCGGAGGCGGTGCGTGCCCCCGGGCACCACGTGCCTGGCTCGACCGACGTGCAATCCTACATCATTTCGCCTCCCCTATTCGCGTAGGGTCGCATCCGAGTGGGACATGGGCAGGGGAGACACAGGGATGACAACATTCAAGGAAAGGCAATGATGGCGTCCGCTGCGTATGGGCTTCCTGTCAACTTGACCCAAGGCAGTTCCTGAGGTCTTCGAGAAGTGGAAGCGTCTGCGTTTCATTACGCACCACACATTGGACTGGGCATGCAGGCGGTTGGGGCCCTCAACGCTCCGGGCCAGCCTCCTTGTCTTTGCCCAGAAGCCAACCCAAGCATCCAGCTACTATTGACATTCTAGGACCGGGGTTACCTAGACCTGCCTTCCTGCGGCCCAGGAAGTGGCCCACTTCGCCGGCCTGGTATGGCCCGGTGTGGCATCACTCAAGACAAGGCCCTCGTGTGAGCCTCACCCACGTGATGGAGATGGTGACAAGACCACCGGAGGAGGGAGGCCTTCCTGGGTTCCTTCCCGAGGCGATGGAGAACTCTATGCAACGCTCTTCGTCGTGAGGCTGAAGGTGACGCTGGACGGGCCAGGCAGGCACATGCGTGCACAGAGGAGGCAGCTGCCTCTTTGGTTCAAAGGAGGCAAGGACATATGCAGGTTCCCAGGGCTTCTCCCCAAAGGTTTCTATTCCGGTGCAATGAGACCAAGACCATAGTCTCAACAGGACGGACGTCACCGCCAAGCCCACTTCAACGTCACCGCCGACTACTTTGCAAGCGACGATCGCCTTTCGCCAGGGTAATATGTACCTCATGTCCCCTTTTGAATTTGTCTGTTGTGGGATCCCTTCCCACAAGCGATAAGGGAAGAGGACCCGGGTCACCATAAATAGAGGCGAGGATGCACCCTAGAGGGGGACAGACCCGAAACCCCTCGAGCACCCACGCTAGGTTACTCACGAGTGTACCATTTCATCCACAACCATCCTCGAGAGGCAATCCACCCAAAGTAGAAGTAGGGTTTTATGCTTCGCAGTGGCCCGAACCTGGGAAAATCCGTGTGTCAGTCTTCTTTGCCACGATCGAGCGAGTTCGCTTCGACAAAGCTGTGGAGCTGTGAGCTTGAGGTCGAAGCTGGTGGGGATCTTCACACACACCCTTGAGTTTGAACATCTTTGGGTTTTGTAGAGCCCGAAATCCGACACATACCTACTCAAATCATCAGTGAAGGTATGAAAATAATGATATCTACAACACGCTTCAACACTCATTTGACTGCATACATCAACATGTATCATTTCCAATAAGTCACTTGCCTGCTCCATCATATCGGAAAACCGGGTCTTAGTCATCTTTCCCATGAGGCATGGTCCACATGTCTCAACCGATTCTAAATCGAGTAAGTCCAAAGATCCATCAACATGGAGTTTCTTCACGTGCTTTATACCAATATGACCTTAGTGGCAGTGTGAGAAGTATGTGGTACTATCAATATTAAATTGCAACTTTTTGGCATCAATATTATGAACATGTGTAGCACAACAATCGAGATTCAATAAACCATTCACATTGGGTCCATGACCATTGAAGGTATTATTCATGTAAACAAAATAACAATTATTCTCTGACCTAAATGAATAACTATATTGCAATAAACACGATCTAATCATGTTCATTCTCAATGCAAACACCAAATAACATTTATTTAGGTTCAACACTAATCCCGAAGGTAGAGGGAGCATGCGATGGTGATCACATCAACCCTGGAAACACTTCCAGCACACATCGTCACCTCGCTCTTAGCTAGTCTCCGTTTATTCTGTAGCTTTTATTTCAAGTTACTAACATTAGCAACTGAATCGGTATCTAATCCCATGTGCTTCTAGGAGTACTATTAAGGTACACATACATAACATGTATATCAAATATAATTCTGTTGACGTTGCCAGCCTTCTTACCTACGAAATATCTAGGGCAGTTCTGCTTTAGTGACCTTTCTCCTCATAGTAGAAGCACTTATTCTTGGGTTTCCGTTCAACCTTGGGTTTCTTCACTAGAGTAGCAACTGGCTTTCCATTCATGAAGTTTCCCTTCTTTCCCTTCTCAAAACTAGTGGTTTTACTAACCACCAACATTTGATGCTCCTTCTTTATTTCTACCTTCACACTGTCAAACATCGCAAATAGCTCAGGGATCATCTTTTCCATCCCTGGCATGTTTATAGTTCATCATGAAGCTCTAGTAGCTTTGTGGCAGTGACATGGAGAACTATATCAATCACTCTCTTATCTAGAAGATCAACTCCCACTTGATTCAAGCGATTGTAGCACCTAGACAATCTGAGCACACGCTCACCGATTGAGCTATTCTCCTTTGTCTTGCAGGTAATGAATCTTGTTGACGGTCTCATACCTCTCAACACGGGAATGAGCCTGAAATCCCAATTTCAGATCTTGAAACATCTCCTATGCTTCGTGATGTTCAAAATGTCTTTGAAGCCTCAATTCTAAGCCATAAAGCATGACACACTGAACTATCAAGTAGTCATAAAAATGTGCATGTCTGATGTTCTCAGCACCGACAGATGACGCTTGAGGGGTTGGCACACCGAACGGTGCATCAAGGACATAAGCCTTCTATGCAGCAATGGGGACAATCCTTAGTTTATGGACCCAGTCCGCATAATCGCTACTACCATCTTTCAACTTAGTTTTTCTCTAGGAACATATCAAAATATAGGGGAGCTATAGCGCGAGCAATTAATCTACAACGTAATTATTAAAGACAACTTAGACTATGTTCATGATAATGAGCTCACTTAATCATATTACTTAAGAACTCCCACTGAAATCAACATCCCTCAGGTTGTCGAAGTGTGACATGATCCAAATCCACCAACAAAAGTCCGATCATCTCATGAGATGAGGTGTTTCCAATGGTGAACATCTCCATGTTGATCATATCTTCTATATGACTCATGTTCGACCTTTCGGTCTCCTATGTTTCGAGGCCATGTCTGTACATGCTAGGCTCGTCAAGTTTTACCCAAGTTTTCTGCATTGCAAAACTAGCTTACACCCGCAGTACGCGAACGTAGAATCTTTTAGACCCGATCACCACGTGTTGCTTCGAAACGACGATCCTTCGCAATGGTCCACACTTGGGGAGAACACAATTTTATCTTGAAATTTTTGTTAGAGATCATCTTATAATGCTATCATTGTCCTAAGAAAAATAAGATCCATAAAAGGATTAACATCACATCCAAATCATATAAGTGACATGATATGGCCATCATGTTCTTCTTTTGATCTCCATCTCCAAAGCACCAGCATGATCTCCATCGACACCGACATGACCCCTTGACCTCCATCATCATGATCTGCATCATTGTTTCGTCACGAGGTTGTCACACCAACTATTGCTAAAGCATATCGATAAAGTAAACACAGTTACATGGCATTTAGTGATTGACACGCAGGTCATACAATAAATCAAAGACAACCCTATGGCTCCTGCTGGTTGCCACACTCATCAACATGCAAGTCGTGATAACTATTACAATACATGATCATACCATACATCAACATAAATCAAATCATGTCTTTCCCATATCACATCACAACGTGCCCCGCAAAAACAAGTTAGCCATCCTCTACTTTGTTGTTGCAAGTTTTACGTGGCTGCTATGGGCAACTAGTAAGAACTGTTCTTACCTACAAAAAGCCACACTGATGATATTCAAGTTACCTTTTAACCTTCTACAAGGACCGCCTCAATTGAATACAATTCAACTAAAGTGGGAGAGACAGACACCCGCCAGCCATCTTTATGCAACAATTTGCATGTCACTCGATGGAACCCGTCTCTCGTACGTGGACGGGTAAAGTTGGTCTGAGACGCTTCATCCCACAATACCGATGAATCAAGATAAGACTAAGGAGGTAAGCAATCTGAACATAAACGCCCACAAACTCTTTTGTGTTCCACTCGTGCATGTTATCTATGCATAGACCTAGCTCTGATACCACTGTTGAGGAACATTTCAAGGGAAACAAAAAATTCCCACGAACACCCAATATCTATCTATGGAGATCAACATGTCTGAGAGGAAGACTGGATCTACATACCCTTGTAGATCGCTAAATGGAAGCATTAAGAAATGTGGTTGATGTAGTCAAACGTCTTTGCGATCCAAATCGCAATCCGTCCCGCCATCCAATCACGATCCGTCTGGATCCAGCGCCGGACAGACGACACCTCGGCGTTCATCACACATACAGCTCAATGACGTCTCCGCCTCCTCGATCGAGTGAGTGGGGTAGGAGTAGTAGATGAGTTCTCCAGCAACACGATGGTGTGGTGGCGGTGGTGGTGCTATCCCGGCAGGGCTACGCCTAGTGCTACCGAAACCCCGAACGAAGGAGAAAATGATCTAGGGAGAGAGAGGGGCGCCAAGGCCTTCGTGTGTCCTCTTGGGGCGCCCCCTCCCCTCTATATAGGTGGAGGGGCATGGAGATCATCCCGTCCAAGCCCTAGGGCGCAGCGAGGGGGCGAGTTGGACTCCTAGTCCAATTTCCTCCCTTTCCATAAAAAGGTGGACTTTCCACCTGTCCCAAGCCACATGCACCTTGAGGGATTTGCGCGCCTAGCCAAATAAGGCCAGGGCACCTCCCGTCAGCCCATGCAAACCCTTGGGACGTGGTGGAACTGTTGGTGGACTTCGAGACTCCGCAGGAAGTTTCCGGAACCTTCTATAAGCTTCCTGGTACAATACCGGAAAAACCCAAAAAAAATTGGTAGCCAAAATATGACTTCCCATATATAAATATTTACCTCCAGACCATTCTGGAACTCCTCTTGATGTCCGGGATCTCATCCGGTACTCCGAACAACCTCAGGTCACCAACATACATAACTCAACAATACCAAGTCCTCACCGAACGTTAAGTGTGCAGACCCTACGGGTTCGAGAACTATGTAGACAGGACAGAGACAACTCTACGATCAATTACTAATAGTGGATCTGGATGCCCATATTGGTTCCTACATATTCTACGAAGATCTTTATCGACCGAACCACAATGTCAAGGAATCAGACAATCCCATATGCAGTTCCCTTTGTCCATCGGTATGTTACTTGCCCGAGATTCGATCCTCGGTATGTACATAGCTAGTTCAATGTCATTACCATCAAGTCTCTTTATTCATTCCGTAACACAAGATCCTATGACAACTCCTTAGTCACATGTCTTGCAAGCTTCTTCTGATTCTATGGTACCGAGTGGGCCCAAAGATACCTCTCCATCATATAGAGTGACAAATCCCAATCTCGATCCATGCCAACCGAACAGACAGCCTTAGAGATACCTATAGAGCACCTTTATAGTCACCCAGCTACATTGTGACGTTTGATACAGACAAGGCATTCCTACGGTGTCAGGTAGTTGTGTGATCTCATGGTCATAGGAATAGATACTTGACATGGATAAAGGAGTAGCAATAAACTAGCACGATCATATGCTATGCTTACGGTTGGGTCTTGTCCATCACATCGTTCTCCTAATGATATGATCCTGTTATCAAATGATAACTCATGTCTATGGTCAGGAAACCTTAACCATCTTTGATCAACGAGCTAGTTTACTAGAGGCTAACTAAGGACATTGTGTTGTCTATGTATCCACACATGTATCTGAGTTTCTGATCAATACAATTCTAGCATGGATAATAAACGATTATCATGAACAAGGAAATATAATAATAACCAATTTATTATTGCCTCTAGGGCATATTTCCAACAACTTCCTCCTCCCTTTCGGCGTCCTCTCCCCCTCCTCCTTCTTCTCCTCCTTCCCTTCGTGATGATAGGTGACACGAGTGTCCTCGAATCGACTTCTAAGGGACCTCGGGCCCGAAGACCATCCCTCTTCTTCTTCGGCACCTTTTTGATAGGAGGAAAGTAGGGGCCGAGAGTGAGCAGGGCCTCGAGCCGAGGCGTTCGAACCTCCTCGGGTAGTGGCGCCAAACAACCTATTAGCGTCGCCTTGGCAGCTCATTGCAGATTAGGGAATATGGATTCAAATGTCAAAAAAAATTAATTGCAAGTATGCAAAGAAAGAACTGCAGTTCGGTTAACCTCAGACGGGCCATGGTCGGCTCTCGCGACAGGGAAGGTCTTCTTGGACAGCTTGAAAACAGCCGACCACATGCCTTCAAGGCTCTTGTGGAAGAAGTGTCGCACTAGAGCTTTGTGCTCAGCGTTGTACTTTGATACGTCTCCATCGTATCCACTTTTCCAAACTCTTTTGCCCTTGTTTTGGACTCTAATTTGCATGATTTGAATGGAACTAACTCGGACTGACGTTGTTTTCAGCAAAATTCCCTTGGTGTTATTTTTGGGCAGAAATAAAAGTTCTCGGATCATCCTGAAAATTTATGGAGAATATTTTTGTATTTAATAAAAAATACCGGTGCAAGAATCAACTGAGTGGGGGCACCTGCAGGCCACAAGCCTGCTAGGTGGCGCCACCCCCTGGCCCTGCCTAGCAGGCTTATGGGGCCCTCGTGGCTCCTCCGACCTCATCTCCAACTCCATATAATCTTATTTGCAGAGAATAAACTCAAAGGGAAGAGTTCATCGCATTTCACGATACGAAGCTACCGCGACCTCTTGTTCTTCCTCAGGAGACTAGATCTGGTGTCCGTTGTGGGCTCCGAAGAGGGGAAATCGACGCCATCGTCATCACCAACCATCCTTCATCACCAATTCCAAGATGCTCTCTGTTGTTCGTGAGTAATCCCATCATAATCTTGTTGTACGGTGATGGGTTGGATGAGATTTATCATGTAATCGAGTTAGCTTTGTTAGGGTTTGATCCCTAGTATCCACTATGTTCTGAGATTGATGTTGCCATGACTTTGCTATGCTTAATGCTTGTCACTAGGGCCCGAGTGCCATGATTTAGAATCTGAACCTATTATGTTTTCATGAATATATATATGTTGTTGATCCTATCTTGCAAGTTGTAGACACCTATTACGAGTTATGATCCGCATCCCCGAGGGTGACAATAAATGGAATTCTTTCCGATGATTACCGTAGTTTGAGGAGTTCGTGTATTCACTAAGTGCTATTGCTTTGGTCCGGTTCTCTATTAAAAGGAGGCCTTAGTATCCCTTAGTTTCCATAGGACCCTGCTGCGCCAGGAGGGTAGGACAAAAGATGTCATGCAACTTCTTTTCCATAAGCATGTATGACTATATCTGGAATACATGCCTACATTACATTGATGAATTGGAGCTAGTTCTATGTCACCCTATCTTATAATTGTTGCATGACGAATGCTACCCAAGATAATTATCCATCACCGATCCATTGCCTACGATCTTTCCACATACTGAGCTTTGCTAAGTTACTTCTCCGCTGCTACTGTTTCAATCACTATAAAACTGCTACTGTTACTTTTGCTACCATTACCGTTACTTGCATACTACTTTGCTATTGAATACTTTGTTGTAGATATTAAGTCTTTTAGGTGTGGTTGAATTGACAACTCAGCTACGAATACTCGAGAATATTCTTTGGCTTCCCTTGTGTCGAATCAATAAATTTGGGTTGAATACTCTACCCTCGAAAACTTTTGCGTTCCCCTATACTTGTGGGTTATCAAGACCTTTTTCTGGCGCTGTTGCCGGGGAGCATAGCTCTATTCTCTGAGTTACTTGGGATTTGTATTTGTTGATCACTATGAAGAATCTGAAAGATACAAAAACTAAGATCAATCCCTCTACTACGAGGGGAGGTAAGGAACTGCCATCTAGATCTGCACTTGATTCACCTTCTATTTGAGTAAGTTTGCGACACCACCACCTACTAGTAATTCTGATATGTCGCAAGTAATGATGATGCCACTTCTGCTATGCATGATGCTGATGATGATACTTTTCTTGATAATACTGTGCCAGTGGGTGAATTTCTTGATGAACAAATTGCTAGAGTTAGCGCTGAGAATTATGATAATACTGAAACTGATGAAATTATGGAAACTGAACACTTTGAGACACCTGCTATACCTAGCTCTCCTAGATATGAATTGCCTGATATTCCTGAGGGTTATGTTATGGAAGGAGAGGTAGCTAGGGACTTTCGTGCTTGTAATGATAGAGATGATCTTAAGAAATTACTATGCAAGTGGAAAGAAAAATCTTTGAATGCTAGAATGAAATATGATCCTAAGTTTGCTACTTCACCTATCTTTGTTACTGATAAGGCTTATGAATTCCCTATTGATCCTGAGTTAATTACTTTGGTTGAATCTGATCCTTTCCATGGTTATGAATCTGAAACTATTGTGGCGCATCTTACTAAACTGAATGATATAGCCACCCAATTTACTCATCAGGAAAAACTTTGTTACTATTATATCCTTAAGTTTTTTCCTTTCTTGTTAAAGGGTGATGCTAAGATATGGTTTAATTCTCTTGCTCCTGGTTGTGTGCGTAGCCCCCAGGATATGATTTATCACTTCTCTGAAAAATATTTTCCTGCCCATAAGAAACAAGCTGCCTTGCAGGAAATATTTAACTTTGTGTAAATGGAAGAAGAGAGTCTCCCACAAACTTGGGGGAGGCTTCTCTAATTACTTAATGCTTTGCCTAATCATCCTCTCAAGAAAAAATGAAATACTTGATATCTTTTATAATGGACTAATCGATGCTTCTAGGGACCACCTAGATAGTTGTGCTGGTTGTGTTTTTAGGAAACGAACTGTTGAACAAGCTGAAATATTATTGAATAATATATTGAGCAATGATAATGATTGGACTATTCCTGAACCACCTCCAAAGCCAACTCTGTAGAAAAGAGGTATTCTATTTCTCAGTCCTAGAGATATGCAAGAGGCAAAGAAACCTATGAACTAAAAAGGTATTAAAGCTGAAGATGTTAAGAATCTGCCACCTATTCAAGAAATACATGGTCTTGATAACTCAACACAAGTAGTAGAGGTAAATTCTCTTCGTAGATTTGATGAAAGTGATATTCCTTATAATAAGTCTGCTAGCCAATGCTTGGATGAGTTTGACAATTTTGTTGTTAAGCAAGAAAATTTTAATGCTTATGTTAGTAGACAACTGAAATATAATGCTTTCATGCTTGATCGCTTAGGTGATTATATGATTAGAATTATCAATTATCTTAAACTTATTAGTAAACATGCTTCCATGGTAACTACTCAAGTAGAACAAGTACTTAAGGAACAAAATGATTTGCTTAATGAGATGAATAGTAGGAACAATCATCATTCAGTAAAGTTCTAACTAGAGGTGGAAGAATGACTCAGGAACCTTTGTATCCTGAGGGACACCCTAAGAGAATTGAGCAAGATTCTCAATGGGGTAATATTGATGCACCTAGTCGCTCCAGTAGTAAGAGGAATAAGGATGATGATAGAACTTTGCATGCTGCTAGTGAACCTATTATAGATAACACCTGAAAACCCAAGTGATATTTTTGTTTCTGATGTTGAGACACAATATGATGATGAACATGAGCCTAGTGA
Source organism: Hordeum marinum (assembly GCA_022496015.1). NCBI lineage: Eukaryota > Viridiplantae > Streptophyta > Magnoliopsida > Poales > Poaceae > Hordeum > Hordeum marinum. The sequence goes on from CM039675.1 coordinate 515,107,269, forward strand.
TAATATTAATGATGATGTTCATGTTGATGCTGAACCTAGTAATGATAATGATGTTGAGATTGAACCTAGTGTTGATCTTAATAACCCACATCCTAAGAATAAAAGATATGACAAAAAAGATTTTATTTCTAGGAAGCATGGTAAAGAAAGAGAACCATGGGTTCAGAAACCCATGCCCTTTCCTCCTAAACCATCCAAGAAAAAGGATGATGAGGATTTTGAGCACTTTGTTGAAATGCTTAGAGCTGTATTTTTGCGTATGCGCTTGACTGATATTCTGAAAATGTCTCCTTATGCTAAGTATATGAAAGATATTGTGACTAATAAAAGGAAGATACCGAATGCTAAAATTTCTACCATGCTTGCTAATTATACATTTAAGGGTGGAGTACCAAAGAAATTAGAAGATCCAGGAATACCAACTATACCATGCTCTATTAAAGGGAATTATGTGAAAACTGCATTATGTGATTCGGGAGCCGGTGTTAGTGTTATGCCTTTCTCTTCATATCGTAGACTTGATTTGAATAAGTTGACACCCATTGAAATCTCTTTGCAAATGGCTGATAAATCAACTGCTCTACCTATCGGTATTTGTGAGGATGTACCTGTCGCAGTTGGAAATGCTACTATCTTAACGGACTTTTTTATTCTCGATATTCCCGAGGATGATAGTATGTCTATCATCCTTGGTAGACCCTTTTTGAATACTGTAGGGACTGTTATTGATTGCAACAAGGGCAATGTCACTTTTCATATTAAGGGTAATGAGCATACGGTACACTTTCCGAAGAAACAACCTCAAGTTCATAGTATCAACTCCATTAAAAAAAATTCAACGATTATTATTGGAAACTTTGATTTCCCTCTTCCTACTATCAAGAATAAATATGATATACTTATTGTTGGGGATATACATATCCCCATTGAGGTAACTGATGTCTACTACACAACCTTCTTCTTGTAGACTCGTGTTGGGCCTCCAAGGGTAGATTTTTGTAGGACAAAGGCAATCTTCCGTCAAGTGGATGACCTAAGGTTTATCAATCCGTGGGAGGTGTAGGATGAAGATGGTGTCTCTCAAACAACCCTGCAACCAAATAACAAAGAGTCTCTTGTGTCCCCAACACACCCAATAGAATGGTAAATTTTATAGGTGCACTAGTTCAGCGAAGAGATGGTGAAACAAGTGCAATATGGATGGTAGATATAGGTTTTTGTAATCTGAAAATGTAAAAACAGCAAGGTAACAAATAGTAAACAGCGAGCAAAACATTGTATAAATGCTTGGAAACAAGGCCTAGGGTCCATACTTTCACTAGTGCAATTTCTCTCAACAATATTGGCATAGTTGAATCATATGTAAATACCTCTCGTGCGACAAAGAGTTCACTCCAAAGTCACAAATAGCGGAGAACTAATGAAGAAATTATTGTACGGTACGAAACCACCTCAAAGTTATCTTTTCTGATCAATTTTATGGGCTACCCCTATAAGTGTCACAAACAGCCCTAGAGTTCGTACTAAAATAACACCTTAAGATACACATCAACCAAAACCCTAATGTGACCTAGATACTCAATTGTCACCACAAGTACCCATGGGCTTGATTATATGATATGCATCACATAATTTCCGATTCATCATGTTCAATCCAACACAAAGAACTTCAAGGAGTGCCCCAAAGTTTCTACCGGAAAGTCAAGACAAAAACGTGTGCCAACCCCTATGCATAGATTCCCACGATCACGGAACCGGCAATTTGATCACCAAAACATACATCAAGTGGATCAATAGAACATCCCATTGTCACCATGGATATCCCATCGTAAGACATACATTAAGTGTTCTTAAATCCTTAAAGACTCAATCTGATAAGTAAACTTGAAATGGAAAACTCAATTCATCACAACTAGATAGAGTGGAAAACTCCATAGGATTCATCTATATCAATAAAGCTCGCGGTACATCAAGATTGCGCTATCTCAAGAACATGAGAGAGAGAGAGAGATTAACCACATAGCTATTGGTACATACCCTCAGCCCCGTGGGTGAACTACTCCCTCCTCATCATGGAGACATCCGAGATGATAAAGAGGGCCTCCGGTGATGGTTTCCCCCTCCCACAGGGAGCCGGAACGGGCTCCCGATTGGTTTTTCGTGGCTCTGGAGGTTTGCGGCGGTGGAACTCCCGATCTAGGTTTTGCATTGGGGTTTCTAGAATATTTGACGATTTATAGAGCTGAGAGGGAGGTCGGTGGACTCCCGAGGGGCCCACAAGCCTAGTGGCCACGGCCAGGGGGGTGGTCGCGCCCCTAAGACTTGTCCCCTCCTCGGTAACCTTCTGGCCCTGCTCTTTGCCCAAGTATTTTTTTATATTTTCCAAAAATATTCTCTGTAAATTTTCAGCTCATTCCGAGAACTTTTATTTATGCACAATTACAACACCACGGTAGTTCTGCTGAAAACAGCGTCAGTCCGGGTTAGTTCTAATAAAATCATGCCAAAATCATATAGTCTTCATAAATTATAGATACGTTATAAATTATAGAAACATTGGAGACGTATCAGCATCTCCAAGCTTAATTCTTGCTCGTCCTTGAGTAGGTAAATGATAAAAGAAATAATTTATGAAGTGTGAATGCTAGCATAGTGCATAAATTTGATCAATGATAATTCCAATCACTTTTCTAGCATCATTATATATCATAAACAGTAGCTCATCTCATAAAACTTCTCATGATGAAATAAGAAGCTATCCAAATGTTTAAAGAATAGACTAACAAACTATGCTTTCAGTTACTAAACAATTGCAATTCATCTTATTTTCAGGAAGGGTCTATGTAAGAGCTTTGATTTAGCAAATTCCACATACTCAACTATCATATAGTCTTCCATGATTGCTAGCACTCAAAGCATATTTTTAGAACAAATAGCTTCCATCAAACACAGAGAAAGATATGGGCTTAAAATTTGGCCTCCAAACTTATTTATCTTATAGATAATTGTCAATAATAATAATTCATGATCAAATATATTTGAATGGCCTTATATGCTTGGATCTTTCCCCAACAAATGATGCTTTCCAAGAGAAAAAGGCAAAATATAGGAAGTGGTGAAGATCACCATGACTCTTGCATAAAGGTAAGTACTAGAAAGTAAAAGATAGGCCCTTCGTAGAGGGAAGCATTGATTTGTAGAGGTGCGAGAGCTCGAGATTTCAAAACAGAGATGAATAATAATTTTGGGCGGCATGCTTTCATTGTCACCATAATAACCGAGAGATCTCGATATCCTCCATACTAGATACATTATAGGCGGTTCCCAAATAGAATGGTAAAGATTTTACTCCCCCTCCACCAATCAATCGCACTCCATAGCGAGCCAAATCCACGGTTACCGTCCATACTGACAACATTCCTGGCGAGTTTTGTTCAATTATTTTCATTTTTCTTTGATTTTGGGACTGGGAATCCCTATTACCAACCACTTTCTCGTGAATGATAGTGAATCAACACATATAGTGAGAATAATGCACCTAGCATGGAAGATACTGACAGCCCTAGTTACTATATGAGAGATTCGGGCATACAAAACAGAATATTAATTTGAAGGTTTAGAGTTTGGCACATGCAAATTTACTTGGAACAGCAGGTAAATACAACATATATGTAGGTATGGTGGACTCATATGTAACAACTTTGGGTTTAAGGGTGTTTGGATGCACAAGTAGTATTTCTACTTGGTGTAGAAGTTTTGGCTAGTATGAGGTGGAAGCAAGCACCATATGTTGGAGGATCCATAACAATATAACTTCTATACAAATATACCCAAGCATAACTCATTAGGTTGTCTTCCTTGTCCAACTTCAACTAAGTTGCTCAAGTTTGAAAATAATTACTGGGTATTCACAATCATAGAAGAAGTCCAAGATAGTATATTTATATGTTAAATCTCTCTTCCTTCAATATTCTTTCATGAATGGTTCAAGTGACCAATGCGATGTTTGCTAACTTTCAATAAATTTTACCACCTATACTTATTATATGTGAAGTAACTACTCCCAATGGGATAAGCATATAAAACATGTATAATTTTAGGTTTATGATATTCGATTCATTCAACCATTTACTCATAGGTTATAAGTGAAGCACGAGAGTAAATGACAAAACTACTTCAAAACATATAAGTGAAGATCAATGAGTAGTCAAACAATTAAGTAGCTATGTGAGGACTCTCTATCCCTCAATAAATATTTTCAGATCTTAAGTACTTTATTCAAACATCAAGCAAAGGAAAATATCACTCCAAGAATAGCACGCATCATGTGGACGAATAAAAATTTAGGCTCAACATAGGCTAGCCGATAATTGTTGATGAAGAGAGGTGGGATGTGTAGCATCCCCAAGATTAGATGCTTGAGAGTTATTGAAATATTTACTTGGGGTTCCTTGGGCATCCCCAAACTTGATCTTTTGTATCACGTTCAATCATCTCATACCACGGTTTAACCTATTCTCGAAAACTTCATCCACACAAAACTCAAAAAGAACTCGTGAGATAGGTTAGTACACATAATAATAAATCAACTTTTTATGTACTGCCAAGACAAGTTGCATAATAATTTTCAAATATTAGGTACTGTATACTATCATTTACACAATTTATATCTGCCATATAGGCTATGGAAACTATAGGATAAGTAGATAACGAAACTATGACAGCAATCTGTCTAAATAGAACAGTCTGTAGAAATTTATGAAGACAATGTACTTATGTAACTCAAAAAAATTTGAAAATTAATTACATGCTATAAAATTTATATGAACATACTGTGTAAAAATTTCAGAAACTGTCCACTTTTCAGTAAAATATGAAAATTCAAACACTACAATAGAAGTTTCTGTTTTTACCCAGCCTATATCAAAACATGCAATGCAAGCATCGTAAGGCAATTCTTGGAACTTTTTATTGAAAAAAATATTATAAATAACACATAACATAAAGTAACAAAATATATTTATGATCAAAGCAAAGCACATATTGTGTGACAAATAAAAATATAGCTCCAAGTAAGATATACCGGTAGTGTTGAAGACGAAAAAGGGGATGCCTTCCGGGGCATCCCCAAGCTTAGGCGCTTGAGTACTCCTTGTATATTACCTTGGAGGTGCCTTGGGAATCCCCAAGCTTAGGTTCTTGTCACTCCTTATTCTTCTCATATTGGTGTCTCATCCAAAACTTGAAAACTTCAATCACACAAAACTTAACGGAACTTCATGTGATGGGTTAGTATAATAAAGATAGATCATTCACTTAGGTACTATCAATACAAGATTCATAATTGTTATCACATCATACCTAATATATTACATAATTACCACAATTTATATAACTCAATATAAGCTATAGGAACACTTGAAACAACCAACTATGCATGCAAAATAGAATCTGTCAAAAACAAAACAGTCTCTAAAGATCTGGATGATCACCAAACTTCCCTGGCTCTAAAAATTATGAACAATTAGGAAAACTCAAGTAATTTTCATATAAATAAAAATTGTATAATTGTTTTATGCTCCAGTAAAATCAGATAATTCATATACTGGATGCAAAACTTTCTGTTTTTGCGCAGAATCAAACAAGCAAGTATCCACACTATCCCAAAGGATTTACTCGGCAATTGATTGACATAAAAGACACAAAACATGATTACTAAAGTATATGAATCATTTGAACACATCAAAACAGCAGGTAAAAGTGTTGGATTCTCTCCCAACAAGCGCTTTTCTTTAATGCCTTTTAGCTAGGCATGATGGTTTCAATGGTGCTCACAAAAAATATAAGAATTGAAACACAAAGAAAGCATCATGAAGCATATGACCAGCACATTTAATCCTAACCCACTTCCTATGCATAGGTATTTTGTGAGCAAACAATTTATGGGAGCAAGAATCATCTAGCATAGGAAAGGAAAACAAGCATATCTTCAAGAAATTGAACACATAGAGAGGAAACTTGATATTATTCCAATTCCTATAAGCATATGTTCCTGTCGCATAATAATTTTTAGTATCACCATGAAGGAATTACACAATATAACCAGCACATAAAGCATTCTTTTCATGATCTACAAACATGGAAATTTTACTACTCTCCACATAAGCAAATTTCTTGTCATGACTAATAGTGGGAGTATCATAAAAGACTTGAATACTACAAATTGGTTCCACACTAAAAGAGTAATATTTAGTAAAAGTATATTCATAATTATTACAAGTATCATAATAATAATCATCACTCTTTTTCATTGCATAAGCATCATCACAATGATCATCATAAATAGGAGGCATGCAATCATTATAACAAATTTGATCATTCAAAGTAGGGGGAATAAAAAGATCATCTTCATTAAGCATAGAATCCCCAATCTTGGGACAAACATTAATTTCAGAAAACAAAGTCTCAAACATGTCATTTTCATCAAACATAGAATCCCCAAGCTTGTGGCTTTGTATATCATAAACATAACCACTCTCATCATTAATGGTATGAATAGCAGCAATAGTATAGCAATTATTATCATCGTCCTCCAAGTCGGTGCCATAAATATTTTCAAGATTATAAGAAGTATCATTATCTTTCGAATCATAATTATCACAAAAATCAATAGGCATAACAAAATCATCCTCAGGTGTATCATCTTCCACAACTATTTTTGATTCATTCTCATGAGGCCTATCAATAATGGGAGCAACATAACTTGGGGGAGATACCTCTTTACCTTTACTTTTCCTTCTTTCTTCTTCTTCACCACATTATGTGTGGGTTTATTTAATTCCTCCAAGCTTCTTTTTGAAGAGGTTGGTTGAATAAAAAGCTCCTCCTTGTTGCCTAATTCACCATAAGAACAAATAGGAGGATATTGGGAAACCTCTTCCCCTTCATTAGTATTCTCTTCCTCTTCTAATTGTTTTCTTGTCTTTAAGTAATTGGCAATATAAGGATTCTCAATGCAATTTAACACACAATACATATATATTTCATTTAGATCAAAATCAATCAATTTCATGAGAGCCCAAGCTGGAACATCCTTAGTTTCACATTGCATTTCTTCATACCCCCAAAATAGACTAAGTTCAGTATGATGCTCAAGGGTAATGAGGTTATCAAAAATTTTGGACACAATTCGATCATGAAATAATGCACATTGGAAATTATAATGGCCATGTTCATTGCAAAGTTCACAAGGACGGCGAGAAATATGAAGTCTTTCAGCACAAACATATAGCCTCTCTTGCAACCATTTAGTTTCTAAATACTTATGCCTCTTACAAAATCCATATTTCCTTTTAATCATGTCTTGACAAACTCTATGCACTCCACAAAAATTGACATGCTTATAAGAAATATTTTTATCATAATTAGTGCAATCATCATTAGTACTATGGATATTAAAAGAATTCATAGTAGCAACATTACAATCATGATGATCATTCCAAGATTTAGTGCCAAACATTTTAATTACTTCTTCTCCTAACACTTGAGCACAATTTTCCTTTCCATCATTTTCACGAAAGATATTATAAATATGAAGCATATGAGGCAACCTCAATTCCATTTTTTATAGTTTTCTTTTATAAAAACAAGAAACGAAAATATTTGATTGCAAGATCTAAAGATATACCTTCAAGCACTCACCTCCCCGGCAACGACACTAGAAAAGACCTTGATGTCTATTACACAACCTTCTTCTTGTAGACTCGTGTTGGGCCTCCAAGCGCAGAGTTTTGTAGAACAGCGGAAATTTTCCGTCAAGTGGATGACCTAAGGTTTATCTATCCGTGGGAGGTGTAGGATGAAGATGGTCTCTCTCAAACAACCCTGCAACCAAATAACAGTCTGTTGTGTCCCCAACACACCCAATACAAAGGTTAATTGTATAGGTGCACTAGTTCGGCGAAGAGATGGTGAAACAAGTGCACTAGTTCATCATGTTCAATCCAACACAAAGAATTTCAAGGAGTACCCCAAAGTTTCTACCGGAAAGTCAAGACAAAGACGTGTGCCAACCCCTATCCATAGATTCCCAAGGTCACGGAACCCACAATTTGATCACCAAAACATACATCAAGTGGATCAATAGAACAGCCCATTGTCACCACGGATATCGCATCGCAAGACATACATCAAGTGTTCTTAAATCCTGAAAGACTCAATCCAATAAGTAAACTTAAAAGGGAAGACTCAATTCATCACAACTAAATAGAGAGGGGGGAAATACATAGGATTCATCTATATCAATAAAGCTCGTGGTACATCAAGATCGTGCCTTCTCAAGAACACGAGAGACAGAGATCAAACACATAGCTACTACTACATACCCTCAGCCCCGAGGGTGAACTACGCCCTCCTCGTCATGGAGACCACCAGGATGATGAAGATGGCCTCTGATGATGGTTATCCCCTCCAGCAGGGTGCCGGAACAGGCCCCCGGTTGGTTTTTCATGGCTCTGGAGGTTTGTGGTGGCGGAACTCCCGATCTAGGTTCTATGTTGGTGTTTCTGGAATATTTGACGATTTATAGAGCTGAGAGGGAGGTCGATGGACTCCTGAGGGGCCTACAAGTCTGGTGGTCACGACTAGGGGGGTGGCCATGCCCCTTAGGCTTGTGGCCTCCTTGGGAACCTTCTGGCCCAGATCATCGCTCCAGTATTTTTTATATTTCCCAAAAATATTCTCTATAAATTTTTAACTCACTTTGAGAACTTTTATTTTTGTACAAAAACAACACCATGGTAGTTGTGCTAAAAACAGTGTCAGTACGGATTAGTTCTAATAAAATCTTACCGGAATCATATAGAATTATTGTAAACATGGCATGAATACTTCATAAATTATAGATACGTTGGAGATGTATCAGTAACTTAGTGTTATTCAAAAATTCTTTGGTTTCATGTTATTCGAAAGAAGTTTATTAATAAGACTTGATTAACCTTATTGATGGATTCCTTTTGATGAGCATGAGATGGATGAATTTAGAAAGCACAACTTCATGTACCCAACTTTTATTTTCTGTTAGTTAGATGCAATTAAGTAAAAATGCTATTATTTTCCTGTTTTTTGAGTTCCCCGTACAATAAAAAAAAGTGACCGGAAAATAAAAGTTCTTCAAATGCCCTGAAAATGGAGTATGATATTTTCTGGAATATTTAAAAATATTTGGCACTAAGAACACTCAGGGGGCTACACCAGTGGGCCACAAGCCCACAAGGCGCGGCCACTCCCTGGCCACACCTAGCCGGCTTGTGGGTCCCACGTGCTCCCTCTTCACTTATTCCAGCACCCATTCACTTCATCTTCCTCCAAAAAAATCCCACCATTGCTCAAACCCGTGTTCTAGATTATTTTGCTACCATTTTTGATCTCCTTGTGCAAAGCTTCATTCACAAAACTGTTTTGTGAGATTGTTCCTTGGTATGCGACTCCTCCAATAGTCCAATTAGTTTTTGTTCTAGTGCTTATTATATTAAGAATTTTTTATGCCGTGGTGACCTAGTTCTTGAGCTTGCATGTCAAATTTATATGGTCCCAACTAGTTTTGATGCATGATATAGCCTCTAGGCACTTGAGGGAGTAGTTGCTATGAGTTTTGTTGAGTTTTGTGCACCTTTATTTTCGAGTCACTAAAAAATTCAGAATTTTTTAGAGAAAGAAATGCCGAGGAGATTGTTAAGAGGCTCTTCAAGCCAGAGTTCTAAGGAAGATGAAAATGATATGAGGGAGAAACCCAAGTATAATATTCCTCACGTCGCCGAGGGAGAAACTTGTGAATGGCCGTGTAACGCATTCTTGAGGGCGGCCACAATTTATGAAAATTTCTATTATTTCGCCAAGAATGCAGGCATCAACGACTTCCTCAAAGATAAGTGTGACTAGTACCTCTTGCTCACGAATACCTTTGTGCAAAATTTTCACTTTCATTCTAGGGAAGACCCTCATATAGTAGAATTTCACTTATATGATGTGCCTAAGAAAATGAACCTTTATTATTTTTGGAAAGTTTGCAAAATACCCTATGAGGGAAGCATCAGGAAACCATGTCCTCGAGACATGGAAGATTTTATTGTCGCGGTCACTGTAGGGGAAGACAGAGGTGTGTCAAAGGCAAGAGGAGCTAGTTTACATTTCCCTGTGCTATGCTATTATTCATTATTTGCCGGAAGATGTTTACTTGGTCGCTAGGAGAGTGGAAGTCTTAGTGCCCCTAACCTCGCCATTCTGCACTACGCTTTATTTGCTGATAGAACCTTTAGTCTGGGCGCTATGGTGGCCCTACGATTGAACACCAACCATTCGAAGGGGCCCATATTCGGAGGTATCTATGCATCTCGTTTAGCTAAACATTTTGAGATACCCATTAGGCTTTATGAGAAAGATGAGAGGCTGCTACCCGCGAAGTTTTTAGATTATGACCGTATGGTAGCTCATGATGTTATTAAGAAAAATGATGATAGGAGGTTGCTTTACAACTTAGTTTTTAGCCAGGGTACTTGTGAAATTATTATTCTGCCTGCTTCTTCTTTGTTCGATATTCGCTCAGGCAGGTACACCATTATGCCTGGAGACATTTACAGATATTGGGGTCTGATGCAACCCCGAGCTTCGGAACTAGCACCAGCCCTTGATCCGTACTCGGTGCCAGTTTTTTAGTGGGAGCCGCAGGAGCTCACCAACCAATTGAACTATGAGGACGCCCCTGAGTATCTGGGGGAGAGCTCTTTCCATCCATGGCCATAGACCAACTTAAGCCAAAAGCCTAAGCTTGGGGGAGTACGTATTTCTCACCAACTTTACATTCATGTTCACACACTCATCTTAGTAGTCGGTGTTCATACTCTTTCATTGTACCATCCATGATAGTTTATTTTCTTGTTTTGCTTTCTTCTTGTATGTTTTTTTAACTTTGAGAAAAATACAAAAAATTAGTTCTAGCTTTACCTTCTAGTTTCTTAGTTGTAGCATTAAAAAGAAAACCCAAAAAGATTTTTCGTTCTTCTTATGTTTGTTGGGAGATTTCCCGTGAAAATAGTTTTCTCGTTCTTGTTTTTGATTTTTCTTTCTTTGGGTCGTAAGGACAAGATCACAATGAAAATGACGAGTGGCTCTCATATGCATTATTATTTACCTATTAGAGAGCCCATGTTACCTTGTCTTCTCCTTTGAGTTATTGTTTGCAGATTCCAGCTTAGTCCAATGCACGTGCACTCTTATTATTATCCACACCGTTCGGTCATGCAAGTGAAAGGCAATAATGACGATATTTGATGAAAAGATTGAGATGGAGAAAAAGCTGGTATCAACTCGATCTATCTTGCTTTTGTAAATATGATTAGCTCATCGTTCCACCAGTTCATTATGGGTGAAACATATTTGCAATGACACGAAGAGATTATAGTTACTCATGCCATGCTTAATTAGCTAAGAGTGGACAATGGTTTGTTTTGGGTGCCAACATGCATATTAAAATGGTTGTGATGTAGTATGATGCGATTGTATCCTCCTCAGAACAATTCAAGTGGCTCGACTTGGCACATGTCCATGCATGTAGTTGAAAAAAAATCAACATAGCCTCTATGATATTTATGTTCATAGTGATTTATATCCTACTCATGCTTGCATTCAATGTTTGTTAATCCCAAAGCATCTTGATGAGTGTATCGCTCTCTAGTTGGTCACTACCTAGTCTTTTGCTAGCCTTCACTTGTACTAAGCGGGAATACTGCTTGTGCATCCAATCCCTCAAACCCAAAGTTGTTTCATATGAGTCCACCATACCTACCTATATGCGGTATTTACCTGCCATTCCAAGTAAATTTGCATGTGCCAAACTCTAAACCTTCAAATAAGCATTATGTTTTGTATGCCCAAATCGCTCATGTGGCAACTGGGGGCTGTCAGTATCTTCCATGCTAGGTGGGTTATTCTGATAATATGTGTTGATTCACTATCATTCACGAGAAAGTGGCTGGTAATCGGGATGCCCAGTTCCATGCTCGAAATAAAACAAAATCTAATCAAACTAAACTCCCCCGGAACTACTTTTGTATGGATGGTACCCGTGGATTCGGCTCGACGTGGAGTGTGACTGATAGGTGGAGGGGGAGTAAAAACTTTATCATTCTGTTTGGGAACCACCTATAATGTATCTAGCATGGAAGATGTTGAATACCTCTTGGTCGTTATGTGAGCAATGAAAGCATACTGCTCAAAAATCCTTACTTATATCTGTTTTAGAAACTCGAGCTTTGGCACCTCTGCAAATCAATGCTTCCCTCTATGAAGGGCCTTTCCATTTACTTTATTGTTGAGTCATCATCTTCTTATAAAAGGCACTAGTTAGAGAGCACCACCATCATTTGTATTCTTTGCTGTTAATTGATATTGAGTATAAGCATGACTGGACCTTTTTCACCATGAATTACAATGTCTAGTCAGTCCTTGTGCTTTAGAGGTGCTCTGCATTTATGTTTTGCGGTCTAAGAAAGGGCTAGCGACATACCATTTTGTCATATTGTATAATGATTGTTTTGAAAAAGTGTTGTCATCCGAGAGTTATTATTATTGCTCGCTAGTTGATTATGCCATTCGTATGAGTAAATGTGAGACCTAAATGTTATTCTGAACGTGGTTAGTTCATGATCTTTGCTGAAAATTTGAACATCAGTTAGACGTATTTACAACAACAGGATCAAACATAGTTTGTAAATTTTTTTCTTTATCACTTTCAATTTATCAGCTAAATTGCTTGAGGAAAAGCAATGGGTTAAGCTTGGGGGAGTTGATACATCTCCATCGTATCCACTTTTCCAAACTCTTTTGCCCTTGTTTTGGACTCTAATTTGCATGGTTTGAATGGAACTAACCCGGACTGACTCTATTTTCAACAGAATTGCCTTCGTGTTATTTTTGTGCAGAAATAAAAGTTCACGGATCATCCTAAAAATTTAAAGAGAATATTTTTGGATTTAATAAAAAATACTGGCGCAAGAATCAACTAGAGGGGGGCCACCTGCAGGCCACAAGCCTGCTAGGCACGGCCACCCCCTAGTTGCGTCTAGCAGGCTTGTGGGGTCCTCGTGGCTCCATCAACCTCATCTGCAACTCCATATAACCCTATTCATGGATTAAAAAAATAAGAGAGAAGAGTTCATCGCGTTTCACGATAAGGAGTCGCCGCCACCTCCTGTTCTTCCTTGGGAGACCAGATCTGGAGTCAGTTTGTGCTCGGGAGAGGGGAAATCGATGCCATCGTCATCACCAACAATCCTTCATCACCAATTCCATGATGCTCTCCGCCTTTCGTGAGTAATCCCATCGTAGGCTTGCTGGACGGTGATGGGTTGGATGAGATTTATCATGTAATCGAGTTAGTTTTGTTAGGGTTTGATCCCTAGTACCCACTATGTTCTGAGATTGATGTTTCTATGACTTTGCTATGCTTAATGCTTGTCACTAGGGCCCGAGTGTCATGATTTCAGATCTGAACCAATTATATTTTCATGAATATATATATGTGTTCTTGATCCAATCTTGCAAGTTGTAGACATCTATTACGAGTTATGCTCTGCATCCCCCCGGGTGATAATAACTGGGATTCTTTCCGGTGATTACCGTAGTTTGAGGAGTTCATGTATTCACTAAGTGCTAATGCTTTGGTCCAGTTCTCTATTAAAAGGTGGCCTTAATATCCCTTAGTTTCCATTAGGACCCTCCTGCCATGGGAGGGTAGGACAATAGATTTCCTGCAAGTTCTTTTCCATAAGCACGTATGACCATATATGGAATACATGCCTACATTACATTGATGAATTGGAGCTAGTTCTGTGTCACCCTATGTTATAATTGTATCATGATGAATGCTATCTAACATAACAATCCATCATCGATCCATTGCCTATGAGATTTCCACATATTGAGTGTTGCTAAGTTACTTCTCCGCTGCTACTGTTACAATCACTATAAAACTGTACTGTTACTTTTGCTACCATTACCGTTACTTCCATACTACTTTGCTACTAAATACTTTGCTGCAGATATTAAGTCTTTCAGGTGTGGTTGAATTGACAACTCAGTTGCGAATACTCTACAATATTCTTTGGCTCCCCTTGTGTCGAATCAATAAATTTGGGTTGAATACTCTACCCTCGAAAACTGTTCCGATCCCCTATACTTGTGGGTTATCATACTTCCACATTGGTATGGCTCAGATTTGTAACGGTAGGCTGTTGTGGTGGAGCATGACCTGGATCACGTCTATCAGACCCACATTGCCTTGACCATAGAGTGAATCCTCCACTAGAGCGACTCGATCTCCTCGAGGTTCCCCCAGTCGAGGCCCTTCTCCTTCTAGGATACTAGATTCTCCGGAGGGCTGACTTTGAAGGGAGGGACCTCAAGTTCGCCTTCAGAGAGAGGTCTAGTGATGTAGAACCACTCCTTTTGCCACATCTTGACGGTCTCGATGGACCCCCTTCGGCCAGACAATGTTTTCAATCTTACTGATCATGGCCCCTCCCCAATCAGCAAGTTTGGAGCCGCTACTCGTCGGCTTAACATAGAAGATCTTTAGCCAAAGTCAAAGTGCAGCTCCATGCAGAGGAAAGACTCACATATCGTAATGAAAGAGGCGATGTGGAGAATATAATTTGGGGCTAGATGATGGAAATATAGTTCATAGAAAAAGAGAAGGACCTAACAAAGGGGTGGAGAGGGAAGCATGTACCTTAGATGAGATGGGGGACAAAGATAACCTACTCCCCTGGCTTGGGGGTTGGGATGCTGTCCGAGCTCTAGATCCCTACATTCGATGTTAGCATGGAGATAGCCAAAGTTCTTCAACTCCATGATGCACCGTGACAGTGGAAGCCACCTAGTGGACCTTATGAGCCATGGTGGAGTATCAAGCCGAGGCAAAAGAAAGGAGGAAAAGGGGATCTGGGCGCTAGAGCTCTGGAGGTGTTGTCTATGGTGCAAAGAGGTGAGGAGTGGTAAAAGGAATGGGCTATTCCCTGTGTTCTGATAGTGGGGGTGAAAGACAAACAACCCTCACATTGTGCCTTTCAAATTGCCATGTTTCCTGCCGTCATTAAGCTGTCCTTGGTCGAAACAAATCCTTTTGATGATATCCCCTAAAACCCGGGACGAACTCCACTTTTGGTGGGATGGGCCAATAAGGCAACTGCCTCGAAGCACGATTTGGCTCATCATGACTGACCTAGACCGATTTTAGTGATGGCAGTTCAGTAAAGTGTGTAAGATGTGAAACTAACTATTTATATTTCTACAGTGGCCCTTCAGGATTAAGTTGGTCCATGAACTTTGAATTCGAACACTATTACTAGGAGAACTCGCCTGCCAAGCCGAAGACATCTGAAGCCAGAAGATCCGAAGAGTGCGTTCATCCTCGGTGATTTGTGACCAGTTCAGGCGCTACTGAGGGTGTCCTGGACTAGGGAGTACTAGACCGAAGTGATCAATCTGTATGGGCCAATCTAAGGGCCCAATAAGCCACTGATTGAAGGACGATGGGAGCACCAAGGCTTGTCTGTATGAAGACGGGAAATATTCGAAGACATGGCATGCACCCCATGGATAGCTCTACATCTGGCATTTCTACAACCGATCTAAAGATGTAACCTAGCTCCCCCTGGGTACCTATTCATCTTAGGGTTTAGAGCTTACAAAACGATCTCGAGGTAGATCATCATCCTATACTAGATACCCCAACATCAATACAATCAAAGCATGGTGTAATGTTTTACCTCTTCGAGAGGGTCCGAACCTGGGTAAACATTGTCTCCCTAATATTCCAGTTACAATTGTTTTTAGATCCACAACTTGGGACCCCCTACCCAAGATCCACCGGTTTTAGCACCGATAGTCATGGGGCCCCCTCAGCCAATCACGAGAAGCTTTCGTATGAATTTATTCAAAGGAAGCACACGCCGGATTTTGGTTGGTCAAGTGGATGTCCGGACTCCGGTATAGCTCCCCTCTTTTTCCTCTGCTTTGCAGGAAAACGGACGCCCGGACCACTTTGTGCACCATGCAGAACCGCCATGGATTGAAAAAGTGGACAAACGAGTCCGATCGGATATATACCGGAGTTTTCAGGCTCTCCCTTGGAGATACTTAGGGCATATCCAACGGCAACCCGCAAATTTCCCCCTGTATTTGTCCGCGGACATGGGGGGAGTCTGTGAACATGGATCTAGGAGGACACCATCCAACCGTAGTCACATACATTTTGACAACAGTTCAAACAAATCGAACAAAGTTCGTGCAAACACGGGCAAATTTCATACAAACCGGACGACATTCATGCAAACGCGATGGATTTTCATTAGGTTTCAAATATTTAGAACAAAAAACCCATTCTAACCCGACCCTAAACCTATCCTATGATGGCAGTCAGTGTCCAAGCCCTTGTTGTCCTCCATCTGCCGTCTCCACAGGCACCGACGATAAGGCTGGTGAAGTAAAGGCGCGGTCTCCAGCAAGGAATAGTACAACATGGGAGACGACTGGCCACATGGGACACTAGGACTTGACGCCTCATGTTCCCTACTCGTCCTCAGAGGAATCGGTGCCTTGTTCGTCGCCGGTGGACGTGAGGTCCACGATGGAGATGGTGGCGCCGACGTTCTCGTGTCGAACTGGTCCACCCGATAGTTCATCGACGGGGCGTAGGAGGCGCAACTAGTGTTATTTTTGTTCGCGATTGCCTCCAGCTACACCTCGGCGGCCACTTCCTAGCTTGCGGCAGCTTGAGCGCGGAGGAAGTCATAGATGGCATGCTGCTCCTTGACGAAGTTCGTGTTCATCGTGGCCATGGCCACAGCCTCCTCACTCGTGCACTCACCGTGGATCTGGATTAACGCAAGACGATGATGCTCCAGCGTCCGCTCTAACACTAACATAGGCACGGATGTAGGCTGCCACTCCGCCGTGGAGTTGTTGTAGTGCTCCTACGCCTGCGACATGTTGAATCCGGAGTGCACAGGAGGCACGGGAGTCGTGGCAGTGTCGTCGGAGCCCGTCCATCGTGGTGTCGCCCTCGTCGTCGGAGACCTTCGGCGAGCTGGCCAGCAGGTCGACCTCTATCCGCCTGGCACGGCGGCTATGCCAGGTGGTGGCAAGGGTGGCCACATCATGCTTCATCTCCTTAGAAAGGCTCGCCCACAAAGCTTCGCCGCCTCCTGTCATGGCGGATGCAGTGCAAGGGGGGAGGATGGGTAGCCGCTTGTGTTATGGTGTGGAGTTAGCCGGGTGTGGTCGCCTTTAAATAGCGGATTCCGATGAGGCAAGCCGTCGGACACGTAAATGCATGTCATCAGAATGGGTTTCTTGGCTGACGAGCCTGCTTAATGGCATCATAGAGACGGACAGGGCATTGAACGGGCATGGTAGATATCCGTCCCGTCTCGTCCGGTCACGCGTCTCCAGCATTGAACATGCGCGGACACTGGATACGCGTCACGGGCGGCGCCCTTAGCCGGCATGCCGTTTCAATCGTGAAGGTAATGAGAGGTCGCGTTCGTCCTAAGTTGTCTTCAATGTGGCGCCGCACACTCTACAATGGCATAAATCCGGGCAGCTGGCATAGGGAGGGAATGCGCACGGGCAAGGAATGAAGGGTTTAGGTCAGCCAGAGCTGTCAGAAGCTGGCGTGTGAGCGGTCCGGACTCCCGCAAAAAAACCACGTTTGTCTCCGGTTTATAGGAGAAAATACGCCCGGACCACGCCGCGCCGCAGACCGGTACTCGACCGCGTCAGATGGCTTCCGCAGTCTGAACGCATGCGGAAGGTTTACGGGTCGAAGTTGGAGATGCCCTTATTGAACTTGGCAGCTGATTTTGTTAATGAGTGGTTATCTATCTAACATTTACTAATTTATTTTTTAGTGCGTATGCGGTTGGAGCCGATGGCCCGGAAGATTTTTATCTAACAGAGATGGTAACATAATTTTTGGATCAGTCCTTCTTCTTTATTAACATAGGCATAGTTTTGATCTCATATGGCTGTATTGTTGCCACTTTGTTGTTTTTACATTCTTTGTGAGACGATTTATTTAGTAGATGTACATCTTAACTATGCACAGGCCTATGTCCGCTTTAATGCTAGATTTGAGATAATAAGAGCGTCCTTTATTAAAAAACAAACCATTTATTAACTTTAATTCTTTAGGGAGAAACTACTAAGTTTAATAGAGCCCTAAGCCGCTATTTATCTCCTTAATCGATTCTAAGCCGACCCCACAGCTTGATTGCGAAAGATCTGGCAAACTTTTAGTGGGGTGCCACATGAAACCTTGGACGGGGCAAATGACCCATCATTGCACGGCACAAATCGGTCGCCCTCTCGTCTGGTTTTGTCCCGTCCATTGTGATGGGTTGCTTCGTTTGGGGTCGGATTAGATCATAATTAAGCATGTTTACCACAGAAATAAAATATGGCGACATGGCACAAAAAAAGAGATGGATGGAGAAGAAAAAATTTCAGACATAGACTAGGACCGCAAGAACAACACTAGAGTACAAGCTGGGCAAAGCAGGGCCATGAATGATTGGAAGAAAATATAGTATATTTCAACATGAAAATGAGAACCGAGGACAGTTTGATGACCTGTGAGACTGGCAAGCAAAGCAACTTGGCTTGAACAGAAGCAACGCTCAAACGCATGATTGGAGCTGACCCTGAACGAACGATACAAAAAATAAACCATGACGCGCTCATCATGACGTGGACTGCTTTGTGTTATGTGCTCCTTGACTGCAGCAAATTGCTAGTGGTACCCAATTTTTTTCCAAGAAACTTTCAATCTGTTTGTAATCAATCATAACAATGCAGGGGAAATATCAGAGGTAACAAAATTATGCGAGGTCCATGGACCATCTAGCGACGACTACACGCACTTAAGTGAGGCAAAGGCGTGTCGTCGTCGTCATCTCTTACTCGTCGGAGTTGGGCAACCTTTGTTGTAGTAGACAGGAAGCAGCCATGTTAAGGCCCCAATGGACTAGCGCACAGGAGTAGCAACATCGTCGATGAAGAGAGTCATAGATCGGATGGATCAAACATGCAAGCACACGAACGAAGATTGTATCCAAATAGATCCACCAAAGAATAGTACCAATTTGAATCTTCGACGAAGACACACCTCCACACACCCTCTGATGATGCTAGACATACCATTGAGGATCGAATGTGGAGGACATTATTTCAACCGCGTGACATCGTCGCCGCAACACATGCCCAACCAAGATGCTACAAGAACGAGAGCAGGGTCCCCCAAGCCGGCGGGAGGTTGAGGTTTTGCACCTCCACGGCTCAAAGGCCATCAGAGGCAGGCGGACCGGTGGCATCGAGAGTAGAAGGAGGAAATGTAATCCGTGGGAATCTTTTTGTGTCAGTGGCACCCAAATGTGCAGTTGAATGGCTTATCGTTAGGAAGGGCAAGCCTCCGCAGCTCTCCGTTCTCAGATACAGACAACCACGTTTTTTATTGAAAGACCATTTTCATTCAATCGATATACTGAGGTGACACAGACAAAATGTTATTACTTGATACAAAAAGTTTAATCATCAAAGCCAAACAAACAAATATAGAACCAAAGAAAAAAGCGAGGCTTTTTTTCCTTCAAATACTCGCCTCACAAGAGCCATATTCTCCATCATCTACTGTAACCCTTTCATCGAGGGTCAAAATTAACCGATGCAACAACACATGAACCAACATACAGAAAAAATCCCATAGACAATGCCTTTAAGAAGGGGTCGTCATTACACGGGTGCACTTATGTGGATGCTACCTGATCTGGCCAATGATGGCTCAATAATGATTTTCAACCAGATAAACGCATAATCGCCCTTGATTTTACTAAAAAATCCATCACCTATGTCGTTGGACTTTGCTCACATAGCTCTCCATGCTAACCCACTTGTGTTGCATTGAGAGAAATATGCCCTGGGATCTTGCACGTGAAAGCCGCAAGCACATGAGAAGTTTGAGGGAAGCAAAGCTAACATATCTACCACCCACCAAGCGTCATCATCGCACCACACGTTGTGAGAAGCCGCATTGTTGGAGGGCCAAAAGGCCCTCCTTATCTATATTCAACCTACACGCCACCTCAAAGTTAAGGCATTAGAGAGGCTCAATCTAATAAGAAAGTGGGCACACACAATGAGATTTGGTAGTAACATGTTTTGATCTACCCAAGGCCCTTATGCTAAGGTGGTTTGGGCGCAACCCCTTGCTCGACGCAATCTGACTTGATGGAGGTGCCACGTCTATATGTTTGTGTGTCCAAAGAGTTGAATTGGTGCCATGAATCATGTGCTATCGGAAGGACATCACCAAGATGAATAAATTTCCCCATCATCACCTCGTGCAGTAGCGAGGGCATGATGAAGGAAGGGGGAGGAAGGAGGCGTCTAGGGTTTTTGGTACCCATGTCGCCCAAGGACATGACATCCGTATATTTCGAACCAACCGAAGTTTCAGTACACGTGTCATCCAAGAGAGGGCCATGGTGCCAGTATATCTGAAGAACCAAAAACTACATTGATATGCAAATTGGTGCACTTTAAATGCCCGACACAAATATCTTTCAAATTTTTGGAGACCACCTCTTAGAGCAATTGCAATAGTATTAGGATATAAGCATACTTATATGATACTTTGGCCTATGTGAAGGAAAGAGATAAGAAAAAAGAGGAGAAGTCGGCTCTTAGGCAAAAGCCAACCTCCTAGATAAACACACTAAATAAGAGGAGAAGGGAAGATATAGACTTGGTAAAATACTAACTCACTAGTGGAGAAATGGCTAGCCACAACTCTTGTTCGTAGCGCTGGCAGTCACCAACACCATCACTAATATTTTCAAATGGTGTTGGCAGTGGATAAATTCGAACGCCATAGATATTTGCTAAGTGCTAGCGTTGCACATTAGGCCCAGTGTTGCACATTAGGCCCATTAGGCACACGCCAGCACTAGTCGGTTTTAACAGCTCCCGATGCAGTAAAGGAAGAACTTATCCTATTACCTTCCTCTCAATCCCCAACTCCACCAATCCTCCTCCCGCCGCCGCCACCCCTCCCGCCGCCGCCGACACCTGACGCTGCCACCACCCGACATAGCTTGTCTTCGCCCAACGTTGATGTCTACTACACAACCTTCTTCTTGTAGACTCGTGTTGGGCCTCCAAGCGCAGAGTTTTGTAGGACAGTGGTAATTTTCCCTCAAGTGGATGACCTAAGGTTTATCAATCCATGGGAGGTGTAGGATGAAGATGAACTCTCTCAAACAACCCTACAATCAAATACAAGAAATCTCTTGTGTCCCCAACACACCTAATACAATGGCAAATTGTATAGGTGCACTAGTTCAGCGAAGAGATGGTGATAAAATGCAATACGGATGGTAGATATAGGTTTTTATAATCTTACAATATAAAACTAGCAAGGTAACGAATAGTAAAGAACGAGCAAAACGTTGTATAAATGCTTGGAAACAAGGTCTAGGGTCCATACTTTCACTAGTGTAATTTCTCTCAACAGTATTGACATAGTTGAATCATATGTAAATACCTCTTGTGCGACAAAGAGTTCACTCCAAAGTCACAAATAGCGGAGAACTAACGAATAAATTATTGCAGGGTACAAAACCAGCTCAAAGTTATCCTTTCCGATCAATCTTATGAGCTATCCCTATAAGTGTCACGAACAGCCCTAGAGTTCATACTAAAATAACACCTTAAGACACACATCAACCAAAACCCTAATGTCACCTAGATACACCAATGTGACCACAAGTACCCATGGGCATGATTATACGATATGCATCACATAATTTCAGATTCATCATGTTCAATCCAACACAAAGAACTTCAAAGAGTGCCCCAAAGTTTCTACCGGAGATTCAAGACGAAAACATGTGCCAACTCCTATGCATAGAATCCCAAGGTCACAGAACCCGCAAGTTGATCACCAAAACATATGTCAAGTGGATCAATAGAACATCTCATTGTCAGCATGGATATCCCATCGCAAGACTTACATCAAGTGTCCTGAAATCCTTAAAGACTCAATCCCATAAGAAAACTTCAAAGGGAAAACTCAATTCATCACAACAAGATAGGAATTTTTGTCGTCAATCTCATGTCAAGAGGTACCACGAGGCGGTGGCAAGCCTGCTGCTAGCGGGCTAGGTGGTGGCCCCGCCTAGCAGGCTTGCCGCCTCCTCGTGGCTCTTGTGGCCCAACTCCAATGCTTCGGGGGTCTCTTTTGGTCCAGAAAAAATCATACTAAGTTTTAAGCCCATTCCGAGAACTTTTATTTTTGCACAAAAACAACATCATGGTAGTTCTGCTAAAAATAACGTCAGTCCGGGTTAGTTCTAATAAAATCATACCCAAATCATATAGGATTATTGTAAACATGGCATGAATACTTCATAAATTATAGATACGTTGGAGAAGTATCGGCAACCCCAACTTTAATTCTTGCTCGTCCTCGAGTAGGTAAATGATAAAAGAAATAATTTATGAAGTGTGAATGCTAGCATAGCGCACAAATTTGATCAATGATAGTTCCAAACACTTTTTGTAGCATCACTATATATCATAAACAGTAGCTCATCTCATAAACCTTCTCATGATGAAATAACAAGCTATCCACATGTTAAAGTATAGACTAACAAACTATGCTTTCAGTCACCAAACAATTGCAATTCATCTTATTTTCAGGAAGGGTCTATGTAAGAGCTTTGATTTAGCAATTTCCACATACTCAACTATCATATATTCTTCCATGATTGCTCACACTCAAAGCATAGTTTTAGAGAAAATGGCATCCGTCGAACACAGAGAAAGATAGGGGCTTAAAGTTTCGCCTCCCAACTTATTTATCATATAGATAATTGTCAACAATAATAATTCATGATCAAATATATTTGAATGGCCATATATGCTTGGATCTTTCCCCAACACATGACACTTGCCAAGGTAAAAAGGAAAAATATAGGAAGTGGTGAAGATCACCATGACTCTTGCATAAATATAAGTACTAGAAAGTAGAAGATAGGCCCTTCATAGAGGGAAGCCTTGATTTGCAAAGGTGCCAGAGCTCGATCTTCTAAAACAGAGATGAATAATAATTCCGGGCTGTATGCTTTCATTGTCACCATAACAACCGAGAGATCTCGGTATCTTCCATGCTAGATACATTATAGGCGGTTCCCAAACAGAATGGTAAAGTTATTACTCCCCCTCCACCAATCAATCACACCCCATGGTGAGCCGAATCCACGAATACCGTCCATACCAACAACATTCATGGGGGAGTTTTGTTTAATTATTTGCATTTTTTTCTTTGATTTCAGGACTGGGAATCCCTATTACCAACCACTTTCTCGTGAATGACAGTGAATCAACACATATCATGAGAATAACCCACCTAGCACGGAAGATACCGATAGCCCCTAGTCATTATATGAGCAATTCGTGCATACAAAACAGAATATTATTTGAAGGTTTAGAGCTTGGCACATGCAAATTTACTTGGAACGGCAGGTAAATACCGCATATAGGTAGGTATGGTGGAAACATATGGAACAACTTTGGGTTTAAAGGTGTTTGGACGCAAGTAGTATTTCTACTTGGTGCGAAAGTTTTGGCTAGTATGAGGTCGAAGCAAGCACCACATGTTGGAGGATCCATAACAATATAAGTTCTATGCAAACATACGCAACCATAACTCATTACGTTGTATTCCTTGTCCAACTTCAACTAATTTGCTCAAGTTTGAAAATAATTAATGGGTAATCACAATCATAGAAGATGTCCTAGATAGTATATTTATATGTGCAATCTCTCTTCCTTCAATATTTTTTCATGAATGGTTCAAGTGATCAATGCGGTGTTCGCTAATTTTCAATTAATTTTACCACCTATACTTCTTATATGTGAAGTCATTAATCCCCATGGTATAAGCATATAAAACATATATAATTTCAGATTTATGATATTCAATTCATTCAACCATTTACTCATACGATATAAGTGAAGCACGAGAGTAAATGACAAAACTACTCCAAAACATGTATGTGAAGATCAATGAGTAGTCAAACAATTAAGTAGCTATATGAGGACTTTCTCTCTCTCTCAATAAAGATTTCCATATCTGAGTATTGTATTTAAACAACAAGAAAAATAAAAATATCACTCCAAGAATAGCACATATCATTTGGACAAATAAAAATTTAGGCTCAACATAGGCTAACCATAATTGTTGTTGAAGAGAGGTGGGATGCGTAGCATCCCCAAGCTTAGATGATTGAGACTTCCTGAAATAATTGCTTGGGGTGCCTTGGTCATCCACATACTTGAGATTTTGTATCTCGTTCACTCCTCTCATATCATGGTTTCACCTATTCTCAAAAACTTTATCCACACAAAACTCGAAAAGAACTCGTGAGATAGGTTAGTACACATAAGAACAAATCAACACTTAATGTACTGCCAAGACAAGTTGCAGAACAATTTTTCAAACATTAGGTATTTTATACTATCATTTCCACAATTTATATATACCGATATAGGCTATGGAAACTATAGGATAAGTAGATAATAAAACTATGACAGCAATCTGTCCAAACAGAATAGTCTGTAGCAATTTATTATAACAGTGTACCTATGTAACTCAAAAAATTATTAAAATTTAGTAAATGATAAGTAATTTATATTAAAACACTATGTAAGAATTTCAGAAACTTTCCACATTCCAGTAAAATATGAATATTCAAACACGATAACAGAAGTTTCTATGTTTACACAGCACATATCAAACATGCAATTCAAGCATTCTAAAGGCAATTCTTGGAAATTTTTATTGAAAAAAAAAGATTATAAATAACACCTCACATATAAAACAAAATAAAATGACTCTCCAAGAAAATCTCATATTATGTGACGAATAAAAATATAGCTCCAAGTAAGATATACCGATAGTGTTGAAGACGAAAGAGGGGATGCCTTCCGGGGCATCCCCAAGCTTAGACGCTTGAGTCTTCCTTGAATATTACCTTGGGGGTGCCTTGGGAATCCCCCATATTAGAGTCTTTTCACTCCTTATTCTCCTCATATCGGTGTGTCACCCAAAACTTGAAAACATCAATCACACAAAACTTAACGGAACTTTGTGAGAAGGGTTAGTGTAATAAAGATAGATCATTCACTTAGGTATTGTCAAGACAAGATTCACAATTATTCCCTCAAGATAACTATTATAATACATCATTAACACAATTTATATTACTCAATATAAGCTATAGGAACACTTGAAACAAGCAAACTATGCATGCAAAACAGAATCTGTGAAAAACATAACAGTCTATAATTATCTGAATGATCACAATACTTACCAGACTCGAAAAATTCTGAAAATTTCGTACAACTCAAGGAATTTGCATATAAATGTTGTGTTAAAATTTCAGAATTTTTGACTCTCCGGAAAAATAAGATAATTCATAGACTGGACGCAAAACTTTCTGTTTTTGCATAAAATCAAACAAGCAAGTATCAACACTATCACAAAGGCTTTACTTGACACTTTATTGAAATAAAAGACACAAAACATGATTACTACAATAGCTTAATCATGTTAACTCATCCAAACAGAAGGAAAAAGTTTTGGGTTGTCTCCCAACAAGCGCTTTTCCTTAATGCCTTTTAGCTAGGCATGATAATTTCAATGATGTTCGTATAGGAATAATAATTGAAACATGCAAAAGAGCATCGTGAATCACATGACAAGAACAATCAAGTATAACCCACTTCCTATGACTAGGGATTTTGTGAGAAAAAAAAATTATGGGAACAAGAATCATCTAGCGTAGGAAGGTAAAAAAAGCATAACTTCAAAACTTTGAACACATAGAAAGGAAATTTGATATTACAACAATTCCTACAAGCGTATGTTCCTCCCTCATAATAATTTCCAGTAGCATCATGAATGAATTCAACAATATAACCAGCACACAAAGCATTATTTTCATGATCTACAAGCATAGAAAATTTGTCACTCTCCACATAAGCAATTTTCTTCTCATTCATAATAGTAGGAGCAAACTCAACAAAATAACTATCATGAGATACTTGATTGACATAACCACGTTCAATATTAAAATCATGATGACAAGTTTCATGGTTAATATCACTCTTTATAGAAAATATGTCATCATAATAATCATCAGATATAGGAGGCATGCCATAATCATAATAAATTTGCTCATCAAAACTTGGGGGACAATAAATATCATCTTCATCAAACATAGCATCCCCAAGCTTGTGGCTTTGCATATCATTAGAATCATGAATATTCAGAGAATTCATACTAACAATATTGAAACCATGCTCATCATTAAAGGATTTAGTGCCAAACATTTTAATAACTTCTGCTTCTAACACTTGAGCACAATTTTCCTTTCCATCGTTTTCACGAAAGACATTAAAAAGATGGAGCATATGAGGCAACCTCAATTCCATTTTTTTGTAGTTTTCTTTTATAAAACCAAACTAGTGAAAAACAAGAAATTAAAATATTTGATTGCAAGATCTAAAGATATACCTTAAAGCACTCACCTCCTCGGCAATCGCGCCAAAAAAGAGCTTGATGTCTACTACACAACCTTCTTCTTATAGACTCGTGTTGGGCCTCCAAGCGCAGAGTTTTGTAGGACAGTGGCAATTTTACCTTAAGTGGATAACCTAATGTTTATCAATCCGTGGGAGGAGTAGGATGAATATGGTCTCTCTCAAACAACCCTACAATCAAATACAAGAAATCTCTTGTGTCCCCAACACACTCAATACAATGGCAAATTGTATAGGTGCACTAGTTCGGCGAAGAGATGGTGATACAAGTGCAATATGGATGGTAGATATAGGTTTTTTTAATCTGAAAATATATAAACAGCAAGGTAACAAATAGTAAACAGCGAGCAAAACGTTGTGTAAATGCTTGGAAACAAGGCCTAGGGTCCATACGTTCACTAGTGCGATTTCTCTCAACAATATTGACATAGTTGAATCATATGTAAATACCTCTCGTGCGACGAAGAGTTCACTCCAAACTCACAAATAGCAGAGAACTAACGAATAAATTATTGCAGGGTACGAAATCACCTCAAAGTTATCCTTTCCGATTAATCTTATGAGCTATCCCTATAGGTGTCACGAACAGTCCTAGAGTTCGTACTAAAATAACACCTTAGGACACACATCAACCAAAACCCTAATGTCACCTGGATACACCAATGTGACCACAAGTAACCATGGGCTTGATTATACGATATGCATCACATAATTTCAGATTGATCATGTTCAATCCAACACAAAGAACTTCAAAGAGTGCCGCAAAGTTTCTACCGGAGATTCAAGATGAAAACATGTGCCAACCCCTATGCATAGATTCCGAAGGTCATGGAACCTGCAAGTTGATCACCAAAACATACATCAAGTGGATCAATAGAACATCCCATTGTCACCATGGATATCCCATCGCAAGACATACATCAAGTGTCCTCAAATCCTTAAAGACTCAATCCGATAAGAAAACTTCAAATGGAAAACTCAATACATCACAGTAAGATAAAGAGGGGAACACTCCATATGTTTCATATATATCTATAAAGCTCGCGGTACATCATGATCGTGTTATCTAAAGAACACGAGAGAGAGAGAGAGATCAAACACATAGCTACTAGTACATACCCTCAGCCCTGAGGGTGAACTAGTCCCTCCTCGTCATCGAGAGCAGCAGGATGATGAAGATGGCCTCCTGCGATGGTTTTCCCCCTCCGATAGGGTGCCGTAACGGGATCCCGATTGTTTTTTCGTGGATTTGGAGGCTTGCAGTGGAGGAACTCCTGATCTAGGTTTCTTTTCGAAGGTTTCTATATTTATAGGAATTTTTGGTGTCGATCTCACGTCAAGAGGTGCCGTGAGGCGGTGACAAGCCCGCTGCTAGCGGGCTAAGGGGGTGGCTGCACCTAGCAGGCTTCCCACCTCCTCGTGGCTCTTCTCGCCTAGCTCCTATGCTTTGGGGTCTCTTTTGGTCAAGAAAAAATCATACTAAATTTTCAGCCCATTTTGAGAACTTTTATTTCTGCACAAAAAACGACACCATGGTAGTTCTGGTGAAAACAGCGTCAGTCTGGGTTAGTTCTAATAAAATCATACTAAAATCATATACGATTATTGTAAATATGACATGAATACTTCATAAACTGTAGATACGTTGGAGACTTATCAGACGCCAACCCGCCTGACGTTGCCCATCTTTGCCCGACACAGCCCGACGCCGCCCGCAGACCTCTCCTCGCCCCCGAGCACCTACATGGAAAGTGTCGACCCCTCTCTCATTTTTCTTAGGGTTAGGGTTAGGTAATGTATACTCTCCTCGTGGACGTATATTTGCGTGTATTGGTGGGGTTCGGTTGTAGATGTGCAACACGTTCCAAAGTTTCTAGTGTCAGTCGAAACATTATTAAGAGTTTAAGCGAATTTACCACAAGTTCAGTCACGCCACCCAAACATCCCATTTTCATCTCCGTCAATAAAGAACATCACTTAATAAAAATGTTGCTCGATTAAGGCTTCCCATATACATATATTGATGGGAACTCAAAGAGATTTTTGTAATCATTTTAAAATTTATTAAAGCTGAAGTAATTGTAATTGTTTTAAATCCCTAGCTAAAAAAAGAAATTTGTGGCGGATTCCATGATCCTTTGTAATTGTGGTACCTTCAATTGCATTGTTCCAGAGTTTTGAGATGCTAGGCCTAATATCGAATCAAGATGACCCCTAGAAACTTAGTTCTTTTTTGTAGTTAATCCGCTTGATGGGTTCATGTAATGTACATGTGGTTTGTAGAGGGCTATATGCAGTCACACATTGCATGAGTATGGCATGGGATCTTTATATAGTGGACTATATGCAGTCACACATTGCATGAGTATAGTGGACTATACATTGTGATCTTTGTGTAGCTACATTGTGATCTTTATATAGTGGAACATATGCAGCCACACACTGCATGAGTGTGGCACGGTATCTAGCGCCATTTAATATACTTACCAATTTTTTTATTTTTCAGGTGAATATATTTACCTTCTTGGCATGCGGTTGATAGGTTCCAATAGATCTTGTTAATTAAACCAAAGTACGAGAAACATTCAAATAAATAGTTGATGATACACACTAAAACATTACATGCTTGATGATAGAGCTTGCAAGTGTTCCTATTTAATTTGTCTGTATTTTTTTAATAATACAATATAATACATTACATCACAAGGTTTTCTGTTTGATGCTACAACATGGCCAACTCTAGCATCTGGGAAGGCTCCTTTGAGCACTTCTTGGGGTATGCCTTGGAGAAAGGCAAAGTGAGCACCAACCAGGTAATTATGGTTACAAAAAGCATGCATGAGCATTGAAAACATCAATATATCTAACCATTAATTAATTGTTGATGTTTTTAAACCCTTGTAAGGCATACACACGAGGTCCGCCTTCTCCAGCACCCGTTGAGCAGCAGCCATGTGATGTGGACGTGCTCAATCACAAGTTGATCGCGTCACATAAGAGTAATGTGAAGGACATGGAGGAGTTGAATGCTTTCCTAACGAAGGAGAGGGATAGGATTATCGATGACAATGCTATTGTCTATGATAAGATTTCCAATCACAAAGGTCAGATAGTGTCGCTGAACCTCGAGATAAGTGCTTACAAGAATGACATACAAGTCATGAAGTCCGAGAGGACTCAATTGAAGACAAAGAAATCCCATTACATCATGGAGGGGCAGATGCATAAGAATAAGCTTCGTGAGCTAAGTTAGTCTTTAGAAGCTATGTAGTGAGAGGGGCAGATTGATATACATTGTGAAGTTGATACTTTCTTTTGTGAATTAGTCAAACATTTTTAGTTTGTGAAGTTGGTAGTAACTTTTTTGTGAATTGGTGAAATGTGTAGTTTGTGAAGTTTCCATTGTTGTGTATTTTTATTAACTAAATATGACAGTGCCGGTGTGCAACTTTGTCCAATGCCATAGGTATTCAAAATACTGCTGGCGTTGTCTCCAACGTCACCCCTAAATTCTAATAGTGGCGTCATATTGGTGGCGACGGGAGTCCACACTAGCAAGTCCGTTTTTTCATGCCGTAACTAGGCTTTTCTACACTAGTGACTTAATAGCCAATCTTATAGGCAACACTATTACAATATATGAGTTATTAATAAGACTAGCTCTTGATGACTTGACAATTTTACATAGTCAACTGTTGGTCGAAAATGCCAAATGGAGGTTGAGCTTCAAGGAGGCTTAATTTCAAAACTTTATAATCTAAACTTCCTATTTTGAAAAAATTCTGATAAAATACACATATACCTAGAGACATAAGGTACGTGTGTGTGAACATTTAAGTCGAAATTTGTTAAACTGCGAGCTACAAAAAAAGAAGATAAGTTTGTGTTTTTTTGGCATATGGACAATTCATCCTGAAAGTCCATGATCTTGTTTTTTGTGCAGCTCGCAATTATTTCTTCACGAATACGCAAAGCTTGCGTATCATTCCATTGATAGAAGAAGTTAAGAATGAGTACAAGAGGGTACAGCGCATGACACGAACGCAGAAGGCCTGAACATAGCGACCGGAGCAGAGGGACATGAGATGCTCAACCCAAACAGAAAAAGAAACACGGCTAAACTCACCACCTGGGACGCAAGCCCAAAGCAAAAAAGCAAAATGACCGCCATCATAGAATCTACCTGTCGGTGTTCTGGGAATGGGGGTACCCAGACCTACCTGCCTACGGCCTAGGGCACGGCCCACTTCGTTGACCAAACGGGACCAGGCGAGGCCCCACTCAAGACAAGGCCCTCGTGACAGCCCTAGACTCGCAAGGATGAACAACAACAAGACCTACGAAGGATGGACCTCCTGAGGACCCCTCCGGAGTGGCGGAGACCTCTATGCAAGGCCCGACCTCAGGAGTCAAAGATGACGCAAGGATGGACAGGCGAACCCCAGTGGACCAGGCAGCGCAGTTTCCCGTTTGGGCAGCCGAGGGGGAGAGGCGATGTTGGCCGAAGACCTGGATGATCCAGGATCCGGAAAGGCGTAGATCCGGGCTGCTGGGACCGGAGTCGCAGGGACGCCAGGTGAGCCGAAGGAGCTGGAAGGGGACACAACTCCAATAGAACACTAGAGTCGAAGCCGCACCGGGGTGGATGCCGGCCAACCAAGGACGCTTGTAGGGGTGGTTGCGGAGCCGATGCCGACCGGACGAAGGAACCAAAAGAAGACGCAATTCAATGCAGCGAGCATCGGATATGGAACTGCTCCGGCCAGCTATGGACACAGGAGGAGGACGCATGTCCATGGCTGTCGGGGCCAAACCTGGACCTGCAAAGCAGGGGGCGAAGGGAGACGCACACATGACACACACTGGCTAGCGCGCCGCAGGAGCCATCCATTGTCCACTATTGGAATTCAGTTATTTGTCGTCTGCCAGATCTTTGCCATTTGCTAGCGAACTACAAAAAAAGCCTTTTGCAATCAGCTTACAGAAAACGGACGGCAAAGGACGGGCTAACGGTAAAGAAAGTCTTTGCCATCAACCCTCCCTTTGCCGTCAGCTAACGGACGACAAATATTGGGTAGGCAGATGACAAAGGTCACGGGCGGGCACCACCGCACCCTTTCTATATCGTTGCCGCCGGGTAAGATTTGCCATCTGCCTCCCCCCTCTTTGTTTTTCACTAGCGGACGGCAAAGAGGACATCCCCCCTAACAGTCACGGCAGGGCCCCAACCCCCGTTCCCACCCCCGCTCTTTGTCGTCTGCTAGCAGACGGCAAAGAGCCCGCCCCTCCATAACAGCCAGATCCACCTCCAACCCCCTCACTCACCCGCGTCTCCATCCCGCCCCACAACCGTGTCGCTAGCCTCTCTCTCCCTCTGACATGCGTTGGTTTCCCGTGAAGAGGAATGGTTTGATGCAGCAAAGTAGATAAGTATTAGCCTTAGTTTTTGAGAACAAGGTATCAATCCAATAGGAGATACAAGCGAGCCACAAATAGATGTACCTACACAAAGAATCAAACACTTGCACCCAACGCTATAAAGGGGTAGTCAATCCCTTCACGGTTATTTGCAAGTATGAGACCTAGTAGAGATAGATATAATAGGATGCTTGAATGGAAAGTAAAACTAAAAGTAAAAATAGGACAACAAGTATTTTTGGTATTTTTGGTTTTAGATCTGAAAATATAATATGGAAACTAGACTCGGGGGCCATAGGTTTCACTAGATGGCTTCTCTCATGATGGCAAGTATTACGGTGGTTGAACAAATTACTGTCGAGCAATTGATAGAAAAGCGAATAATTATGAAGATATCCAAGGCAATTGATAGAAAAGCGAACAAATTACTGGGTGAGGACACCGCAAGATTGAACCCAAAACTAAGCACTTCTCCTATTGCAAGAATTACCAATCTAATTGGCCAAACCAAACCAATAACTCGAAGAGACTTGCAAAGATATGAAATCATGCATATAAGAATTCAGGAAAGACACAAATAATATTCATGGATAATCTGAACATAAACCCACAATTCATCGGATCTCGACAAACACTCCGCAAAAGGGTATTACATCGCATAGATCTCCATGAAGATCGTGAAGAACATGGTATTGAGGAGCAAAGAGAGAGAATAAGCCATCACACTACTAGCTATGGACCCACAGGTCTGTGGTGAACTACTCACGCATCATCGGAGGGGCAATGGAGTTGATGTAGATGCCCTCCGTGATCGAATCCCCCTCCGGCAGATTATCGGAAAAGGCTCCAAGATTGGATCTCTAGGGAACGAAGGCTTCTAGCGGTGGAAAAGTGTTTTCCTGGCTCGTTCTGATAATGATGGAATATTTGGGTATTTATAGGTCGAAGATTATGGTTAGGGGAGTTGCTAGGGGCCCACAAGCCTGCCCAGCGCGGGGTACCCCCTGGCCGTGACAAGCGGGCTTGTGGCCCCATGGTAGCTCCCCTGCCTTGGTTCTCAAGTCTCGTGGCTTCCTTTTATTCCGAAAAAAATCATTCCGGAGGTTTTATTCCATTTGGACTCCGTTTAAAATTCCTTATCTGCGAAACTCAAAAACAAGGAAAAAACATAAACTGGCACTAGGCTCTAGATTAATAGGTTAGTCCCAAAAATAATATAAAATAGCATATTAATGCATATAAAACATCCAAAACAAACAATATAATAGCATGGAACAATCAAAACTTATAGATACATTGGAGACGTATCAGCATCCCCAAGCTTAATTCCTGCTTGTCCTCGAGTAGGTAAATGATAAAAACAGAATTTTTGGTGTGGAATGGTACCCAACATATTTATCCATGTAATATTATTTATTGTGGCATGAAGATTCAGATCCGTTAGATTCAAAACAATAGTCTAATATTGACATAAAAACAGTAATACTTCGAGCACACCAACAAGGTAGTCGTGTCCTTTCGAAATAACATGGACTTAGAAAGTCATCCCTACAAAATCATATGGCCTGGCTATGCTCCATCTTCCCCACACAACGTATCTAAATCATGCAAAACCCCGATGAACAAGTCAAGCAATTATTTCACACTTTTGGTGTTCTCAAACCTTTTCAACTCTCACGCAATACATGGGCGTGATCCATGGATATAGCATTATAGGTGGCATAGAATATGGAGGAGGTGCAAAGGAAAAAGGAGAAGATAATCTCACATCAACTAGGCGTATCAACGGGCTATGGAGATGCCCGTCAATAGATATCAATGTGAGTGAGTAGGGATTCAGATGCAACAAATGCACTTAGAGCTATAAGTGTATGAAAGCTCAAAAAGAAAACTAAGTGGTCGTGCATAATGAATATCCACTAGTTATATGAAAATGACAAAATAGGAGACTCTCTATCATGAAGATCATGGTGCTATTTTGAAGCACAAGTGTGGAAAAAGATAGTAGCAATTGTCCCTTCTCTCTTTCTCTCAGTTTTTTGTGGGCATCTTTGGCCTCTTTTTTTTTGGGCTTCGCTGGCCTCTTTTATTTTTGTAAAGTACGGATACTCGTCCCAACTTGTGAAGGAATCATAGCCTCCATCATCCTTTTCTCTCATGGTATAATGCTCTATTAATAAAAAAATCATCACACTTTTATTTTCTTATCACTCAGAGAAAAAGAAATTACAACATGATTCCTATGACAAGATAGAACTCTATCTGCAATATGAAGTGATGATGCAAGTCATAGAAAAACTACATGGTGGAAGTTGCATGGCAATATATCTCGGAATGGCTATGGAAATGCCATAATAGGTAGGTATGGTGGCTGATTTGAGGAATATATGGTGGCTGTTTTGAGGAAGGAGGGTTTGATGTACCAGAGAAAGTTGCTCGGTACTAGAGAGGCTAGCAAAGATGGAAGGGAGAGAGTGCGTATAATCCATGGATTCACATTAGTCATAAAGAACTCACATACTTATTGCAAAAGTCTATTAGTTATCAAACAAAGCATTAGATGCATGCTCCTTGGGGAGAGGTTGGTAGGAGTTAACCATCGCGCGCTCCCTGATAACCCACGAGTATAGGGGATCGCAACAGTTTTCGAGGGTAGAGTATTCAACCCAAATTTATAGACTCGACACAAGGGGAGCGAAAGAATATTTGAAGGTATTAGCAGCTGAGTTGTTGATTCAACCACACATAGGGATTAATTATCTACAGCAAGTAATCAGTAGCAAAGTAATATGATAGTTTTGACAGTAGTGACAGCAGTAATAGTAACGGTAACAGTGATAGCAGTAATAACTTCGCAGAAACAATATAACATAAATTCGTAGGCACTGGATCGGTGACTTGTTGGATGATATTCCTAGCTCCAGTTCATCAATATAATGTAGGCATGTATTCCATAAATAGTCATACGTGCTTTATTAAAAGAACTTGCATGACATCTTTTGTCCCACCCTCCCGTAGCAGGGGGTTCCATATTGGAAACTAAGGGATATTAAGGCCTCCTTTTAATAGAGAACCAGAACAAAGCATTAACACATAGTGGATACATGAACTCCTCAAACTACGGTAATCACCGGAAGAAGTCCCGGTTATTGTCACTCCGGGGTTACCAGATGATAACACGTAGTAGGTGACTATAAATTGCAAGATCGGATCTAAAACATGGATAAAACGATGATAACATAAACGGTTCAGATCTGAGTTCATGGCACTCGGGCCCAAAGTGACAAGCATTAAGCATGGCAAAGTCATAGCAACATCAATCTAAGAACATAGTGGATCAAGCCCTAACAAAACTAACTCGATTACATGATGAATCTTATCCAACTCCTCACCGACCAGCGAGCCTACAAAGGAATTACTCACCCCGGTGGGGAGCATCATGGAATTGGCGATGGAGAAGGGTTGGTGATGACGAAGAACGAAGATCCCCCTCTCCGAAGCCCCAAACGGACTCTAGATCTGGCCTCCCGATGAAGAACAGGAGGTGGCGGCGGCTCCGTCTCGTGGATTGCGATAATTCTTTCTCCCTGATTTTTTCTGGAATAATGTGATTTTATAGCGTCGGGATCAGGGTCTACAGGGCCACCAGGTGGGTACAACCCACCTGGGGGCGCCAGGAGAGGGGGGCACGCCCTGGTGAGTTGTTCCCACCGAGGTGCCCCTCTCTGGCAGGTCTTGGCTCCAGAAATTCTTATTATTGATATATAAATCCTCGCAAAGTTTTGTTCCATTCCGAGAACTTTTATTTCTGCACAAAAGCAACACCATGGTAGTTCTGCTGAAAACAACGTCAGTCCGGGGTTAGTTTCATTCAAATCATGCAAATTAGAGTCGAAAAAAGGAGAGGAAAAGCGTTAGGGAAAGTATATACGTTGGAGACGTATCAACTTCCCCAAGCTTAAACCTTTGCTTGCCCTCAAGCAATTCAGTTGATAAACTGAAAGTGAAAAAGAAAAACTTTTACGAACTCTTTTGCTCTTGTTTGCATAAATAAGCTTAAATAACACCTAGGTTTTCAGCCAACATTATAACTAACCATGTCGACAATAATTCTTAAAGGTTATAATGACTCATATCAATGACATATTTAGCTAGCAAGCAATAATAAGATATCTCAAACAACAACACATTGTCAAAACAACCATGATATAATATGATAATAGTGGTATCTCGCTAGCCCTTTCTGAGACCGCAAAACATAAATGCAGAGCACCTCCAAAGTTCAAGCAGCGACTAAACATTGTAATTCATGGTATAAAAGACCCAGTCAAGATGTAGCCAACATTAGCTACACACAATGCATAAATCATGACAACTGTGCTCTTCTCAGTTTCTGGCCCTTGTTTTAGAAGGTGATGGCACAACATAAAAGTAAATAGATAGTCCCTTCGTAGAGGGAAGCAGTGATTTGCAGAGGTGCCAGAGCTCAATTCTTAAAACAGAGATAAATGATATTTTTAGGCATGCACCCTTCTCATTTTCTTCATGACCATCAATTATCAACATCTTCCATGCTAAGCACACTAGTGGCGGTTCCCAAGCGATAAAAGTAAAGGGTTTTGACTCCATTGGGAGGTTTTGTTTGATTATTCGAGCGATTAACTCTTTTTGTATTTTGCAGTTTGGGACTGGGCATCCATATTACCGCCCTTTTCTCGTGCGATGCCGAGTGAATAAGCACTCGACCTGAGAATAACCCGCTTAGCATGGAAGATACCAACCACCTTCTGTCATTCCATGAACGATCCAGGCACACAAAACGGATAATTTTTAGAAGTTTTTAGAGGTGGCAAATGCAAATTTACTTAGGATGGCAGGGTAATACCGTATATAGGTAGGTATGGTGGACTCATCTGGAATAACTTTTGGGTTCAAGGTTTTTGATGTACAAGCAGAGTTCCCACTTAGTAGAGGCGAAGGCTAGCAATTAGATTGGGAAGCAGCCAGCGAGAGAGCAACAACTGTCATAACCATGCATTATACATAAGTAACATTGGACACTAGCATGAGTAGGATATGAACACCATGAACTTAAATATCATAGAGGCTATGTTGGTTTTGATTCAACTACATGCATGAACATGTGCCAAGTCAAGCCACTCGAACATTCAGAGGAGGATACCATATCATCATACTACATCACAATAATTTTAATGCTATGTTGATATCCAAGATAAATCATTATCAACTCCCACCTACTTATGCATGGCATGAGAAACTATAACTCTAATTGTCATTGCAAACATGCTTAATCATAATGGGCTGAATCGTGGATACTAGGTTAAACATATTTAAACAAACAGAACAAGTCGAGTTCATACCAGTTTCTCTTGCCGCGGCCAGTTCATGGAATGTCATCATTATTGCCTTTCACTTGCACGACTGAACGATATGAAAATAATAATAGTGCAAAAGTGCCATGGACTAAGATGGAATCTGCAAACATTTTATTCAAAAGGAGAAGACAAGGTAAAATGTGCTCTTTATTAGTTCAACAATTATTCATATGAGAGCCACTCAACATTTTCATCGTGGTCTTCTCCTAGGTAAGACTCGAATAAAAAGAAAAGAATTTTCAAAGAAACACACTGAAATATTTGTGGATTTTTTGGTTTTCTTGAACAAGCAAAAATGAGAAAAACTATTTACACGGGAAAGCTCCCAACAAGCAAAAGAAGAACAAGGAAATCTTTTTGGGTTTTATATTTAATATTACTACTAAGCATACATAGAAAGTAAATTGACTACAACTAATTATTTTTGGTTTTTCTAAAGTTTTTCAAACACACAAGAAGAAAGCAAGAAAATAAATCTAAGCATGGATGATACAATAAAAAAGTGTGGACATCGGCAAATAGAATAAGTGGACATGAATGTAAAGTCAGTGAGAAACACATACTCCCCCAAGCTTAGGCTTTTGGCCTAACTTGGTAGTTGATCAGTAGCCTGGAGGGTAGTAGGGGTGCTCAGGAGCAGGCATCCACTCATCCCACTGCGGAGGCTCCTCCTGTGCCGCTTCCGTAGCACCTGAGCGTTCCGGTAGGCGATGATATCCGTAGGCATGATCCTATATCCGCCCCTGGCAGCAAAATCAAACAAAGAAGGTGCAGGCAGTGGAATAATATCACGAGTTTTAATGCTAAAAATTAGGTTATAAGGAATGGGGATATCAGGATACTCTCGTGCAAGAAAATGATGGTGTTCCATGGCTGCCCGGTCTAGGTAAACCTTGGTCAGAGGGTAATCATGAGGGCGTATCTCAACCTCGGAGTGAGCCGCCAAATGAGAAGCAAAAATCCCACCATGTATTTCACCCTGTGATTTATTAAGATGGAGGCGATGAGCCACAATAGCTCCCAAGCTATGAGTGTTGTCTCCCTCTAGTGCTCGGCGTAAAACAACAAAGTCTAGTGCGTTGAGTGCACCCACTTTCTTTCTAGGAAGCAAGCCCTTAGCAACAAATAAAACAAATAATGTACGGCAGGAAAGTGTATGCTAGCAGCAGTGGTAGCTGACACCCCACTCTCATCTCCCACTGTGAAAGTGTGATAAAAGTCAACAAACCCAGCCGGCCTAGGCTCGGCTAAGCTCCCATCAGAGGGGATCAAGCATATATCACAAAATTCAACAAGTGGTATCTGATGGTTTTCAGCATATAAATCGAAGCTCACTTCAGGAGGATTATTTCTAGGCAGGAAAGTAAAACTCTGAACAAAGATGTTTGTGAGGATTTGGTGCTGGTCACACTCATCTGTGATGAAGTCGGTGAGGCCGGTATTCACAACATATTGTGTGAACTCTTGGAGGATTCCCGCCTCTTCCAGGAATGGGGTGTGCGGCCATTCGCACGGCCGTACCTCCGCCAACCTCCTAGGGTGGAGATCACCGTTAGAAGACTCCCCAATATCACCCTTGGAGTTCTTCTTCGAGCTAAACTTCCTGACGATATTCATGTCCGCGAGCAATTTTCTGAAAAAATAAAGAAAATTGGGGCTGACAAAAATTTGTCAACAAAACTCTATAAGATTGATAGCAACTACTCACAGGTATGCATAGAGGCCACAACAAGCATTCAAACTACTTAGAACTCTAAGAATTTAAGATGCAAGCACATCTACAGCAACAACAAGAGTATCTAATTATTCAAAATATAAACCACAAACAAAAACTAATTGGACAAACGAAGGAGTCACATACCAAGCAACAATCCCCCGAAACAGTTTCGGAAACGGAGCTTCAAGCAAAGAGATCGAAATCCGCGGGTTTGAGCTCAAGAACACGGGAGAGAGAGCAATGGAGATTTTTTTTCTGGAGGTAAGTGATGATGTGGGATGAAGAGCTAAGTGAGGGGGCCCACGTGGGGACCACAACCCATCAGGGCGCGCCTGGGGGTCCTGGCGCGCCTAGGTGGGTTGTGCCCACCTGGTGCACCTCCCTCAGATATTATTTGCATGAGAAATTCGGAAATATTCACAAAAAAATTGTTTAAAATTTTCAGGGCATTCTGAGAACTTTTATTTTTGGGTCATTTTTTTCTTGTATGGGAAATTCAGAAAACAGACAACACACGACATTCTATTTTATTCAACTAATAAAAATAGAAAACAAAAGGTAGGGACAGAAGGTAGTGCTTACTAAATTCATAAACTTCATACCGCTCAAAAATGATTCATTAATAAGGTTGATTAGGTCTTATTAACAACCACTTTTGATTAGCATGAAACCGAAGAACTTTCGTAAATCATTAAGTTACCTCAATGGGGATATGCATTTCCCAAACAATAAGCATTTCCTATTTCTTTTTGACAGTAGGTAGAGGGATTTGAAAACTTCCGATAGTGATTGTAGGAGATTTTTCAATAACATTAATGCCATTCACTTTGAATTGTTTCTTCAGAAAGTGCACCGTATGATCATTACCATTGATATGAAAAGTGACCTTGCCTTTATTGCAATCAATAACAGCCCCTACGGTATTCAAGAAGGGTCTACCAAGGATAACCGACATGTTGTCGT
>CM039675.1:515147580-515155080 GCA_022496015.1 Hordeum marinum
TCTGATTAGAATGATGATAGGAATGAATTTTTGAACCGGGGTCCTCCAGTCTGAAGTGAAGAAATTGGCTACCAAAGACTGTCGCTTGCTTGCTTTCCGCGAGGCAGTGGACGAATGTGATTTGCAAGATCTGGGGTAGGCGGAAGTGCCTTTTACATGGGACAACCGACAACCAGGTTTGGCGAATGTGAAGGCTCGATCTTACTCACCTTCCCGGGGACATTGGTCCAAAGTTTGCATTCTTTTTGGAATAGGTATAGCAAGTTCTAAATACAAGTATTTCTTGAAAATATTCTTAGCTTAATAAACGCAGAAAACTATGTATAAGGGAGATAAAACTCCAGCTATTGCTCTGCTGGCAAATATGAAATGGGGATCTGTTATGCACCAACGTTTGAAGCGGATGGAAGGGTAGGGAGGGAGGACCTATGGCGGCAAGGAAGTGCTTCTCAAAGCGGTAGCACAAGGCATCCCGGCTTTAATGACCGATTCTTTTGAGTCGAATCCCGCACTAACAACAAGAGATCACTACATGTAAAGGATAAGGAAATAGTCACAGAAGAAGAGCCCATTACGAAGAGTAAGCAAAATCCTTTAAGAATTCTTTTTTCGGTCGAATTCAGTTCTTTTCGCCGGGTGGAAGACCAAGCAAGTAATGAGCAAATGCAAGAGGTGGGTGGATCAGTTGATCCTTTTCTCGATTGAAAATGGTAGTGAAACGGAAGCTGTTATCCAATCCAAGGGAAAAGTGTGGGATACGATCCATTGCGCAACGGTTTTCAATTCAAGTGAAAACGAAACGACTTGCAGTGAGAAAACGGGGCACTGATGCGTCAGCTAAAGGGATTGGATAAGGTTATTATGCGTAGGTTCGTACGTTCGCTAATGCGTAGGTTTCGCTCGTTCCGAGGGTTGTTCGAATCAAAAGATACCTTTGCCCGGAATAATCATTAGATCGAGGCGAGGAACTGGTGTTGTTGGATCAGCGAAGTTCAGAATTTCACATCTAATGCGTGCATCAATTATTGCAGCTTTCCGAAGAAAAAAATGCTGAATGAAGAGATATCTCCCGCCGTTGCTCGAGCCCGAGCTGCCGCTGTAGTGCAATGGGTCTTTCAAGGATCGAATTGGGCGTGATCTGGCCTTCATCCTCGAGGAGATCCTGGACCATCACATGAACACATGAAACGGGTCGATACCAGCAGCTTTTGGTAACCAGTCTCGGCTCTAGCACCTTGATGCAAGCCAGAATAACCTCACTGGATCAATATTCCCGGGAATAACAGCGTTGGTGAACCAGTTGACACTTGATCTCTCATCAAACAGTTTGGTGGGGCCAATACCTAGGGAGATTGGTCAACTGGAAAATCAGGAATTGCTAATTTAGAGACAGAATGGTCTTAGTGGAAGCATTCCAGAAGAGATTGGTAACCTGAAGCTGCTAAAAGTTCTTCAACTCCCCGGATGCAAGTTCACAGGCACCATCCCTTGGTCAATTGGTGGTCTCAAAAGTT
Organism: Hordeum marinum; assembly: GCA_022496015.1. Lineage (NCBI taxonomy): Eukaryota > Viridiplantae > Streptophyta > Magnoliopsida > Poales > Poaceae > Hordeum > Hordeum marinum. The sequence goes on from CM039675.1 coordinate 515,149,095, forward strand.
TGAAGGAACTTGATATATCAGAGAACAACTTCAATGCTGAACTGCCAACATCTGTCGGTGAGCTGGGCAATCTAACTCGGCTGTTTGCAAAGGTGCTGGGCTCAGTGGGAGCATACCAAAAGAGCTTAGTAACTGCAAGAAGCTTACGCTCATAAATCTGTCCTTCAATGCCTTGCAATATGATTCAAACTCATTAGAACAGAATTCCATCCCTATTCCTATCTTATTCACCTATGAAGCTAGATACCTACTAGAATGAAGATTGGAAAGTCATGGAAGTCATCAATGCAAGGGAAAGAAGGAACGAGGTAAAGGCCGAAGATTGGAAGAAGGGAGGATTTATGTCATGATACCATAAAAAAATATTTGGGCTATCCGTCGTACGTCGGATTGAGACGAGAAAGCAAGTGCAAGGCATTCAATAAGGTAAGCTAGGGTTGGCAGAGAAGCTTCAATAAGGTAAGCTAGGGTTGGCAGAGAAGAAGGATAGAGAAGAAATAGAAAGAATCGAATACAAAACCGTTGATTTCATGTCATCTTGATCGGCCCTTCTTCTTTCTCAACTTGTTTTCTCTTGCTTAAACCTTTTTCCTCCATCTCTCTGAAAGTTTCAGTAATCATTTCTTTTTCATTCCAATTCATGTCCTTTTTTATTGCAAGGATCGAATGTTTTCCTTTTCAGATCTATGAATCTCCAATCACCTTAACCAAAGTAGGATAGACCAGTCAATTTGGATAGAGTGTGAGTCTCTAATAGCTGGGAAACTAGATTTCCTATAGCTATGGTTACAGTTATTACTAGAGTTGGATCTGACCATTGCCCTCTTGTGTTGGATACTGGAGAGGGGGTGCCAAATAAATCTAGAATCTTAAGATTTGAGAAAGCTTGGCTGAAGGTTGCAGGTTTCAAGGAGCTGGTCATTGCTAAGTGGCTGGAACAAGCCTGGCTTCAGAATACACTAGATGATTGGCAAGGTAGAGTTAGGTTCCTGAGGCAATTTCTAAGAGGTTGGGGTGCAAATACCAGTAGTGAAATTAAGAAAAGGAAACAATAACTACTGCATGATATCAAACTGTTAGATGCTCAAGCTGAAGATGGGGGGTTAACTGAAGAAGAGTGGGCTACTAGATACAACCTAGAAGAGCAATTGCTTTCCATTAGGTGTGCAACGAAGGATAGCCTTGTGCAGAGGCGGGGAGCAGCAATGATACCGCTGGCTGGGAATAAGTACCTATCCCTCTACTACTTACGATGTTTTTCGTTCTATTGAAATCCTGCGTCGAGCCGATGTTTCATTGATCGATACCGGGCACATCCATCACATCAACTATTTCACTTTTCATACGTCATTTCTTGACCAACTCTTCTGATATCTTGCCGCTGGTTCATATCTAGATCTGACTTAACAGAACATACAACTAAACCTCGATCGGAGACAGCATTGAACAGACAAGAAATTCTCTATTGGGCAAGGCCCTTGACTAACTGATATCAAGGTATCCCTGTATTAGTAGGAGCACTAGCACTTATGGTGTGACTGCAAGGGCGTCATCTACGGAATGCTCGGACTTGAAGGTGAGTGAGACAAAACTCATTCCATTCCCTCTTAAGGTTATAGAAAACAAGCAAGACTCTCCCTAAACAAGCAATACGACACCTTATCCTCAGCGGGACTCGCCTCTTCTAGTTATCCTTGGGCTCTCCTCTTCGTCTCTAGCAATGTGTGCATCCTGCTTTTCCTTACGATAGTAGTGGTATGCTCAACCAATTCAATTCATACCTCTTGGATGTGTTTCTACTGTGGAGAAGCAAAGGGGGGCCTACCGATCTGTCTTATCAACCGGAAGACGATTCTTAGCATCGGAGTCAACTTACGCCAGGGATTAGTATGGAGATTCGCGCACTGGATGGTTGCTCCACTGAACCTTGACGTAAGATATGCTTTTTCTCCGAAAGGAGAAAAAGCATACCACAGGCTCATTCATCGAAAATCATAGAGACTATTAAATAAAGGATAGAGCAATTCCTTTTTTCAAATAGGAAAGTGGAGGGTTCAAAAACGTTGGTTTCTTGTAGCAAACTTTTATGTGCTTGTACCTGTCAATGTATTGGTAACCCCAATTAGTGTCATGAGGGAAAACTACACTTAACAAACTAAGTTGGAATAGATTACTCAGAAATAACCGTAGAAGAAAAAGAAAGGAGGTTGCTACAATTGTGGCAAACCTGGGACACCCATGCCGTTTATTTACCAACGAACTCTATTTTGCATATTTCATTCTCACATTGCGAAATCCCTCCCGATCTTTCGATCAGTGGAATCGAGTGGAATTCTTCCTCACTCCCATTAGGAAAACCTATGGCACTAAAAAGTCCGAAGAGTGAGAGCGAATGGAAGACTTTGAATGAGCTGAGAGAGTTGTGTAGCCGCCGGGGGTACTATTTGGGGACAACTTGCATGAAGAAGAAAGATGATATGGTGACAGCAGTGCTAGAAGTACAACTGCCAGAATTGCGTGTCACAAGAAGTGCAATTGACAAGAACACAAAAGAGGCGAAAGGAAAGCTCTGCTTCCCTTGTTATGTCAGAAGCAAAACCAGTGAATACCTGGTTCGGTACTCCTACTTCCAGCAAAGGGAAATCGAAAAGATGGTGGATGAATTGTTGCAGCAGGGCTTCGCTCCTCAACTAGCCCCTATGCATCGCCTATCCTCTTGGTCAAGAAGAAGGACGGGAGCTGGGGGCTCTGTGTCTACTATAGAGCTCTCAATACACAAACTGTGAAGAACCGGTATCCCATTCCACTGATAGATAATCTCCTTGACCAATTGCGTGGTGCCACCATTATCTCCAAAATGGACCTCGGGATACCACCAGATCAGGATGGAAGAGAAGGATGTGTATAAGACTGCATTCAAGACCCACCAAGGCCATTTCGAATACAAGGTCATGCCATTTGGTCTGACCAACGCACCGGCCACGTTCAACAATTTGATGAACATGGTATTCAATCCACTGCCGAGAAGGTTTGTACTCGTATTCTTCGACGATATCCTGGTGTACAGTGAAGGGTTAGAATCACATGGTGACCACCTCAGGCTAATGCTCCCCCTTCTACTTTATTTGAGTTAGGCAGAGATTGACATCTGTGGTTTACCATTTCAACCAGAGATTGACATCTCCATCGTAACCTTGGCAGTACGAAAGAAAGGTAGTCCATGATGGGTTTGAATACAGACATCTTGAACTGTAAGTAAGGATCAACTTTTTATAAGCTAGAGCTGCTCCTTCTATCACATCGGATTCTAGTAAGGAGATGGGCCTTCTCGTCTGATCTCTGCATCAACAGGAATGCGGGAAAAGCTTCTTCTCGCCCCAGAGTCCCTAGCAGCCTTAAGCCCATAAGCTACTTCCTTTAGTTGAACTGGTTGCTATATAGGTCAATTGAATCTTAGCCAGTTTCTTCTTACTCCTTTTGTTTTCATTCCCGGCCAACCGTGCCATGAAGAGTCGAGCAAGAGCAATCGCAGCTTTATCTCTGCCTTTGCAGCTCTCATTCCTGCCTTATAAAAGCTTCAATCTACAAAAGTAGAACTACTGATGACAGGTCTGGCCTACAACTGACTTGCTTGAAGACTTACTGGCTGAAGAGCAAAGAGATATCTATTTGACAGTAAATTCCTCTTAGAATAGCCTACCGCTCTTTATAGGTTTAGTAATGCTACCTTGAGCCCAACGAGTGTAATACCTGGAGCGAGTAATAGAGAGGACAGAAGATATAGACTTTTTCTTTCCTTTCTGGCTTGACCATGAGGCCATGACTATTCTAATCTTACAGGAAGCAACCGCTGTACCCCGCCTTCTAGCTCTTAGACTTTGAGAAAGGAGCGAGCTAATCCTTGTTCCGTTAGTTTACTTTCCATTTTAAGTCTTGTAAGTTAGTTATGTCTTTCAAGGGGTATCACCATCCCCCGCACCTCTTATTGGTGGAAGTGCGATTGGCTTTCTTATTCGTCTAAGTAAGGTGCATTGGCTTCCTGCTTGACCTGAACCGAAGCAAGTCCTTCTTTTATTTAATGATTGGCTCTCATAGCGCTTAGTGTAGTAAGGGCCATCTGCTTTTGCTATCATTCTAAGCCTTCGAGCCTACGCTTGCTTTACGCGAGCAATGAGGATGCGCGTTACGTTACTAAGGCTTTAGGCTTGAGCTCTTGGAGTTGCTTGTTTGCTTGTTGGGAGTCTGCTGCCCCCCTGTCTTTGTTAGCGATCGAACCATCTCCACTAGGATCCGGATCTGTCTTATTGACCGGCTTTTAGACTTTGAACTGGCAAGTGGCAAGGTACGGTTGGACGTGCCCGCGAAACCATATTCGAATGTACAATAGTAGTCCCGAGGATTGTATGAGCAAGGTCCGAACAGTTTCTATTAGTAGCAACATGAGGAGCCCCGAAGGGAGAATAAGAAAGATTAACCGACGCCGCGTTTTCAGAAGAAGCAATTGGATAAGAATCTACAACGCACTAGAACGCCCTTGTTGATGATTCTTTACTGCGACTGCATCCAGCTCGAATAATGCGATATCTCACACCGAGTTCAAAGATACTTAACCCTTCCTCCTCTTACTAATACTACAGAATGTTCTTGTATGCCCAATACCTGGTATAAGCAGTGATTTCAAATCCAGAAGTGAATCGTACTAATTTCCTTTACGTAAGGCAGAGTTGGGTTTTGGGGGTTGATAGTGGAAAAGTCGACAGAGAAGGATCAGCATATCCTTGTTTAAATAGGTCCACTAGACCTTAGCTACTTAATTTCATGGTATTTAGCACGGACGATAGAAGATTGGAATGATGGTATCAATGTGCCGCATTGAAATGAGAGTGGCTATATCGCTATCAATCAAGGTGGGACAGATCAGCCATCTCCACAGATTGCTAGTTTGCTGAAAACAATCCAGCTTTTGCCAAAAGAAAGCCAAACTCTCATCCAGATGCATCTCGATTCACATTTCTATATGATAATATGCACGACCGATTCTCGTATCTGCTGATACAAGAGATTCTTTCAAAAGATAACCCTAACCCCTGGGTGGGCGAAAGATGGAGACAATACTGCCGTTGAAGCGCAAGAGTGAGCAGCAGTCCGGTCAGCCCTTGCTTTCTCAACTTGAGCAGGAAACTTCCAACCAAATAGGAGGGAGGGGCACTCTCAAATAGGAATGCAAACATAAAACGCGTGCTCTTGAGTGTCAATTCCTCTTCTGACCGAAGTGAATAACAAACATCCCTTCCATCTGGACACTGAATAATGAGAGAATCGTAGAAGTTAAAGGAATCCGGGGCTAGAGTCTTTGGCTGAACATCCACAGATGATCGATTCCCTGCGCTAGCAAGTATTGGATTGGAGTGGGGGTTAGTTGGCTCACCATATGGTATAGATCGATAGATATATTTGATACGTCCTATAACATGGAGATGGAGATAGCCAAGCCCCTTTCTCGAAAGGCAAACCCTCTTTATCATCCAACACAGGATCTCCCTATGGAATACCACCATTGTCTTTCTCCATCTCACTCGTATATATCGGTATAAATAGCTCAGCTCACGAAATAGAGCGAGCAAGAGCTCGAACTTGGTAGGAAAGTTCGGATAAGTCGACTCGACTCCTTAGTGCAGCGTACACTTGCTTCAGCAAAACGAGGCTCATCCATTTGTTTTGATCCGAATCACACTCTAGACCAGCTCTTCTTATAGAGAAGGAACTCCACTTTGACAGTCATACGAGAGGGAAGAGACTCAAAGTTGATGAGAATAGTCGATTTGACCGGTATCACGAATAGCAGTTTTAGTAGAAAAGGGCGTTGATGATTGAAAGGATTTCTCCTCGAACCACTAGTAACTATGTCAGCTTTTGTCATTCTGATGATACTGAATCGGATCAATATTTGGAATAACAATATCTGATCTATCAAATCGATTCATCA
>CM039675.1:515160080-515176648 GCA_022496015.1 Hordeum marinum
CATCCAACCTGGGAAGGGATCCCTCCATGTGCTCTCTATGACACTTGGCCTGATTGTTACCACCGGTATCTCTCCTCGCATGCAGTTGATGACCATCTCGCCCATGGCCTTTGTGAACACATAAGTGTCTTGCCAACCATAGAGTTTGGCCCTATGAATAAATAAATTGCACAAATAAAATACTTCATGTGTGTATTCGTATCTACAGACATGAGAAAGTAACAGGGAAATACTAGAATACCTCGACTACCTAACTCTTTCATTTCTTGAGTAACAGAAGCAGAGGCAGAAGAATGCCTTCTGGAGTCAAAAGCCAACTTGATCTCAGCCTCGATATCCAACACGGTATTCTGATGTGCCGAAAAATCTGAGGAACCTATCCCCTTTGTTATGGTATCCCCTAAGCAAAATGGCTTCTCTAGTATCAAACCTTGCCTCTGCCCATTCACATATGCTGTTTGGCCAAAAACATGACATGCAAACATACTGCTAAAGCTTGTTTGTAAGCTTTTGAGATTAATAGAAACAGGTTCCCATTTGATTTCGACCACAAGAAACTCTTATTTGGCATTCTGACCTGTTGATACTTGCAAGAAGAGCTTCAGTCTTCGAAACCGCTGCGCGAAACTCATTATCCGGAATGGCCCCACGGTGTTGATGTCTAGTGCTACATCATACCTGCAAGTTGCAATACTTTTATTGCTATGGAATGTGAACTTACACATTTAGTAATGGAAGCAATCCTTGGTGCAAGACTAGTATAGCTTCACGAACCTCTCATCAAAAGTGGTATTTGCTGCAGAGTTTACGATAACATCCACTTCTTCCGCGATCTCTTTGGCTAACTCAGGAGCAATGCCAATGTTGGCTTCCCTGAAATTACCAACGACTGGAACCTGCTTGCTTAATACAAAGCTGTGGTAGTTTTTCCCATGGATTTCCTGTAAACATCTGAACAACTCAGTATCTTCTACCTGTATTGCAGACGGAAAATATGGTCATTTGCATGAAGAACAGAAAGTAGTCCGAAGTAATCATCATACCTCGTTCTTCAATCTTTTCATGGCTGCTTCATTGTCCTTGGCCTTGATCAACACGTATATTTTACCAACATCAGGATTTTTCCTTAAAATGGGATCGATAAGAACTGATGATCAGAATCCGACAAAGTAGAATGGAAGAACAAAGGAAGGAAGTCAGGTAGCTTAGAGCAAGACAAAGGCAGAATGGAAGAACAGCCTAAAAGTGGGGGGCCAGACAGAAACTGTCTCACTCAAACTGGCATTTGAAAATGCTACCCGCCCTTCCCCTATTTCTGCATTTCATTCTTCTATTCCTTCTGCTTGCTTTTCTAGTTAAGCTGCTCATAAACTAGATCCATAAAACTCACTCAGCTACTGTCTTCTTTCTATAATTGGTCTCTAAGTCCAAGTAATCGATAAAGTATAATCCTCTTCCCAGCTCCGCCACCTCCTTTCTACCGAGTATGCTCTACTTGAAAGAACATATTTCTCAATAAATAAGTGCATTACTATATTCAAAGCTACAAACTAAGCCTAATTTCCAATATGTCATATGTATCACTTTGATGTTGTGGGATCACAGGCTTCTTGCTCAACGGATTTCGCTTCTGCACTTGACTTGAGAAGGGCGAAGCCTTCATGACCGGTACCGGTATCTGTTCAAGAAGTCAGTACTTATGCGGCACTGAACAAAGGGTGAGATCGATGAAATGCAATACATGTTTGAATATTTCCTATCTTCTTCCAGCCATCAAACTTGTTCAATTCGTTTTCTTGAGATCTGTGGAATAGTGATATCATACTTGAATCCACATTCCCAGTATTTGAGGAAGAAGTAGAATCTTAGTCCTTTCTAATTTCTAAGTTGGGAATTTGATATCGACTAAATCAATAAACTCGATTTCACTATGATATGACCACTGAACCCTTTGATGCAACATTTCTTGTTTCCAGAAGATCTCGGATGGTTTCTGAAGCTTCCATGATCTTGTAAAAGAAAGAAACCCTTTCTATAAGTCATGAAGACGTGGACCAAAAGACTAAGAAACTGCACAATCTATTGATTGACTGAAAAACTCAAGCTGAGTAACTTGCTGGAATGATCGCTCCGGCTCTGGGCCGTCTGATCTTCGGGATGCAGAATAGGGGATCGCTTGCCAACCGTTAGTTAGGACCAGTGAAAACCCACGCTTGGTGAAGGCGAAGTTCAGTTTGGAGATCTAACAATTCCTTATGTCGTGTATCCTCGATTGATGCAGCCTCAGATGCTTCAATTGTAGATTTGAGTATTGAGCGAAAGGTTACACCACCTATAGGTTCTGTATTACAGGCCAATCCTACTCCACTAGTACCAATAGGCGGCATAGGGGAAAAAGCACAACACCTAGGAATAGGAATCAACAACACAAAAACTTTATGAGAAATTACCCAACCCAGCAAGAAAACGTATGCGCGTGGGCGCAACGGATTTCGCTCCCGTGCGCTCATCCCTTGCTTGTTCTTTCGGACTAGCACTCTTTCCCTCTCTTTGAAGTAGATTTCTCAGCTCCACGAGTCAAACGAAATAAGGCGAAAGGCCCACTACTTCTTCATTCATGGCTTATTGATTTGATTGATCCCCCTTTCGTATTCATTCGACCTGAGGTGAGGTTGGAACAAGAGTTTTCATAAAAAGAATGGTTCTTTTATGCAATTCTGAACGGGCAGGCCTCTTGTGGATTCCTCCAACTCTATGAATGAAGGGGGGAGTATGAGGAAGGCCGATTTTCTTTCTATATGAAGATGAAAAAAGGATCAGGGTCAAACATTTCTTACTTTTGTTGAGTATGACTGAATGAGGAAGAGCTCCTTATGTGGTATCACTTTACCACCATCTGAAATGCGCGAAACTCCGATTGGTGGAAGCCAGTCCATGAAGATTCTCCCTTCTCTTACGTGAAATTCCCCTCTTTCGGTAAGCATCCAGTATCTCAGCAAATGAACATTTCTCTAAGCTTATCCTGTAGCTTATACGTCGTTTGAAAGCTGCTCCAAGGATCCAACGAATAGCTAAGGTTTGTTGACGATCCCTGGCTACAATCCCAGGAACATCATAAATAGTACCTGCGACTCCTACTTTGACCACTTCGCATATTGGCTTTATATTATCTACGGCGTCAACCATAAGTTTTATTACATCGCGTTCAGTTCGAGCTAGGCGGTGAAAAGTTTTATAAACAATAGCACGAACTCTCGTTCTTTTACCATCGATCATGCGAAAGTTTACCAATTTCTTGATCAATTCTTTTTGCTCACCATCAAAGTCCCCCATATAGCTGAGAATTTCCGAGCAATTGGAAGCCGCTTTCGATGACGAGGCCGATAAATTGATATTACGCGATCGTTACTGTCCATCTTTTTCAGCTCTGCTCCCGAAAAGAGAAAGGAGACTGATCTTGACGTCGGCGTTGGTTTTTCCAACGAAAAACAAGAACATTCTTTCACGAACTTCCATGACAAAATGCTAGTTGCCTTGTAACGCATACACTGGAGCGTTTGTCCCATCGACGAAGGCCACTATACGCGTTTTCTGAAGAGCAACATTCTCTTATAACCAAACATCGCAAGGACAGGACAGAAAGGAGTATCCTGAACGTAAGGCCAATGGCTAGCATACTTCGCGGAACACTCACTATATTCAGCTAAAGCTGGATGCATATTCTATTATATCTTGCCTTGGTAGAGCGAAACTTTGAACCCAACACAAGCAACTCTCCCGGTTTAGCGATATTGATGGGTTCCAGCCTCATTCCACTAGCCCTAAAAGCATTCTAAATATATAAAAGAGGGGGAATGGATTCTACAAGAAAAGGCGGGCAAAGGTAGTTCAGGGGTCAATTCTTGGAGCATAGCTCATTTCTAAGTCCCCAACCCATCTCGTGCTCGTGCTGTACGCGATCGAATCTTGCGGCCGGATAGAGCAATGGAATCACCGAGTCGTATGAAAAGAGGGCTCTTCTTTTTAATCTTAACACAAAGGCTAGCTCCCCTGGGGGTTGTCATATTACAATCATTTGTATTACTTTCCTACCAATCCTGAACTAGCTATGACCCTTATAGCGAGCCTCGCTTTACCGTTTAAGATAGAAACATATGGCGCTCCTAAAGTCGATTGGATACTTTCTTTTTTATTGAATTAAGCTAAGCCGTGGACTTTCTCACGTGAAGAACTCCTTCTTATGAGCTCATGGACTTGATCAATGCTAGTTCAAGTTCACGTCATATTAGGAAATTAGTTCATTAATTCGTTTATTTGCCAACGAAGAAGCCTTGCGCTACTCGGAAAGTACTGACTAGAGGGGCGTGTGGATCCACAGTCCTAGCCATTCTCACAACGGGATAATAAAGCGAACAAAGACCATGAGAAGAGATTACAACATCCTCTAAATCATTTGATCAATATTAAGCTTCTGTCTCCATAGGGGTCTCCTCCGAGTTATTCTCGGTAGCCAAGGCAAGTAAATCTCTACGCCAAGAAATGACTTAGAGAAAGTGATGGAGTTATTGGCCAATCCGAAGAGAAAGGCGAAGCCTCTACTTGATGACCCTACCCTTTTCCATTGGTTCCATTAGGGCGGGGGAAGGGCCAATGGCCCAAACAAATCCTACCTGCGACTCCTCTGGTTTGCTTCTTTCTTTTTATCCAATTCAGACTTCTGTGTTTTTCTTTCTGCTTGCTTCCCTTTCAAATTGATATGCCGGAGATGCTGGTGGAATGTATGCGCCAGAAAGAGTTTGGTAGCTCGAAGGAAGCATTCAGTTAGGTATCCAATAGCCGCCATTCTTCGCCCTCAATTTTATTGGTATCAGTCTTTCTACGAGAATTCTAATTTCAATATGCCAAGAAGACATCCAATGGCTTGGGATAACATTGGCGTAGATGCCGCTCCTTTTGGAACCTCGTATTCTTATTCCTTTCTTCTTGATGTGGATCTGTATTCGTTAACGATTTAAACAAATCCTTCTCAAGGCAAGGCGGAAGTAGTGCTTGAATACCTCTAAGTACTGAGCTCTCAGCTCATTGATTCATGACACTCTCCTTCCACGGGAAAAATCTCTCATTTGAAAGCCCACTATGCTGCTTCTCTCCCACTTGCTGGAAAGCGTGTTACTTACGTAAATATCAGTAGGACATGACCAACCGAACCCGCGAGCTAAAGCTGTGGTTTAATGACACTTTCCAAAACCCAGACGTCCGCTTTATAAGACATTCTGCTGATTGCCTATTCAGTTGCAGCTAGCCCTTACTTTGAAGGAGAAGATAAGATACCTATGGTTGGTACGAGCTACTAGGAGACGTACACTTAGGTGTTCCGGCTAAACAAGACCCATACTACCAAAACAAAAGGCAGGTATAGAACACATATAGGGAAGACAGACACAAATGCACAGACACATTATCCGGGGGTGTCACCGTTTGCATCGTATCAGTATCATAAGAAAAGATTGATTGTTGTGAGTGATTTTACTACCCTTCCAGACTTAGCAGGTAATGAAGCTGCTGACGAGGGAGGAAATGTCCGTTGAAAATAAAGCGAACCAGTGGGGCTTAAAAGTCACTCTTTTAATAGTTTTTCAGACCGTTAAGTTGTCAATCTTTCCAATGATGAGGCTCCAAAGTTTATTACATTTCCTGGTCTGCCGAGGACAGCACTAGATTGATTGCTTACCGACTTTCATTCAGATACCAACCCATCTTTTTCTCAAAAGCATGGAAACTATCTAATCGAAGTACGAATTCACGCCTGTGAAAAGTAAGCAATTTCATCATTTTCCTTCGCAACACAGCTCACTCAATTGTAGAGATACCGAACAGTTTGAGTGATCGATCGACCTTGTCGCACGATGAGCCCATTCTCTCTCCTCCATCCCGCCTTCTGAACCGAACCCTGGAGAAAGACTTCTTGAACAGAACAGAGCAGCAATTCTAGAAACTTCCCTTTTCCATTGATCTGGGCGTTGCTATTAAAAGTGGGTCTACCCGCCCCGGCGTGACTCACACTTGACCAACCACTTCTATCTAAGAAAATACTTAGGTAGGGTCAATCTCCCTTCGGGGTTTACGCGTCCTAGTCCGAACCATTGGATCGATCAGAAGAAGAAAGGCAAAGGAATTGAAAGGTAGAGTAAGAAGCATCGCCCAGCAGAGTGATTGAGGGAGTCTTCCCCAGCCCAATGGTCTTATTTTTGAACTTCCATAACTCCATGGATGCCACCTGGACGTGCCATAGCCATAGACCAAGCATTATCCCACTTTTTAGGATCTTCGGAATTGAATGAAGCAAGAGAAAGATCAAGCCGAAGGGCAGGGTCAAAGAGGCCTCACATAAGCTTCTTCTCACAGTGTCAATCGGTGGAACCAACCGTTCGATGCACTCATTACTGCTTTCTTTAAATAGAATATTTCAAGCTGTCTTCTTCAGAGCCTTCTGGATGAATTGGCAAGTGCAGCTAAGGGCATGGCTTGCTTGATAAGTACCCCAGAGGAGGTGTCCTAACGCAATAGGTCAGTTCAAATGACGAATTGAGACAGAAACCAATGGATTCCAGTGGCTGGGGGATCCTATGTCTATAGATAGATTCAAGTACCATCCTACCCCCTTCCTCCGCAGCATTGGAACCCACTTGGCATAGCCTTAAGAATATTAACTTACAGGCAGGCCTACTTAACTGACTACGGTACTCTATCTAGACGACTCCTGAATAGCTTACCTATGCTCCCTAACTTATGCTGCCTTGCCTTTTTTTCTAGATGGGGCTTGTGGGTAATCTCCCGCATGGACAGCGCAGGCAGCAGCTGCAAAAACCACTTCTGTCACCTATAAGGGTATCTGATCCTTCTTCTATGGCTGAATTCGGAGCTTCTAACCAACTTTAGCTACCTTGTAGATCGATCAATTAATTTCTAGGTCGATTAATTTGACTGATTTTTAGCATCGTCCACGTACATCTCACGTATCAGTAGCTCATCGCTGCCCTACTCTGTTCTCCTGTAAATGAAGGTGCTGAGTTCCATCTTTCAGCAGACAGCACGTACAAGATTGAACAGCTGCTGTATGTATATAGACAAGTCAAGCTTCCTCTGTTACGTATGACATCCTCCAGTAAAATTGGTTTTGCTTTGGCTGACTCTCTCGAACGTCCAGGCAGCATCTATATTTAAGTCCTTGGGTTTGCCCACTCTGGAGTATGTCGGCAGATAAGAGTTGTACCGACCGAGTCTGCATTACGATTCCATGGCTACGCTCGCTTGTTCTTGACTCTGTTGTATGCCTGCCTGACTCTTTTTGTAGTGCTAGCTAGTTAGCAGCAAATCGTAGGATTGATTCCTTGTGATCGATGAAATTATGCAGCCGGCAGTGAAATCAGCAATGGCCATATATGCTATCACTGCTAATTACGAGAAGGCAAGGAAGACGAAGAACCAAGAAGAAATGGCGAAGTGGAGTCGACCTTTGGGAGGTATGTTGAAACTGAACGTTGATGCTGCTTTTAATCATGATACCAATGCTTGTGCAACCGGAGTTGTTATAAGAGATGAAAAAGGAGGCTTCATTACAGCTAGAAGCAATAAAATTGACCATGCTTTTGATGCTTTGATGGCGGATCCAGAGAAATGGGAACGAGGCTGACCCACATGAGGTGAAAGCTCCCTTTTTGCGAACCTTTTTTCTTCCACTCCTTCATCTGAAGCCGACTAGTTGCCATTCCAATCGCCTATTCCTATTGCATGCGGTTCTGTTCAAAAGGACTAAGCTGACCAATTACCTCTCTAGGTGCCTCAATTCTTCCTATTTTCATAACTTCTACAAGTCGCTCTTTGCTTTGGGGTCCAAAGAAGGATACCGCAGTTGGGGACAGTTATGCTCTATTCTTAGAAGTTCCATACGATTAAGTTCCGAGGTTCGATAAGGATATCTTGCCCCTTTCTGGCCAAAAGAAAAGAAGAGGTATGTGCTTTACTGTCACCACATAACGATTCCATTCCATTCCTTCAATAACATGGGGTTTAAATGATCAAGCATCGGAGTACCCATGGGAAACCCTGCGCATCTAGTTAGTACTTACGGAGCTTAAAAAATCCCTGATTTTAAGCTCTTTTTCCATTCGATTCCTTCAATGCTTCACCGTACTGACTCAAACCTTCGGACCAAATCCTGCAAGGATACAGGTACTCTTTCGCGTATCTATAGTACGCGCCAACTACTACCTAAGCACTCGAATATTCATATTTCATTTCGCATGAATCAATAAAACAAATAGAAAATGTTCATGATCCATTGACAAAAAGCAAGAGGGCGATCAAGGCACTCATTCCTTCCGCTTACTACGTTCTCTGTTAGAACTGTCTATAGACATAGCCCTTTAAAGGCGATATTTACTGGACCTGCACCCTTTCCTTTGGGCATTTCTCACAAACTAGAATACGAGTCCTAAAGGGCAAGCAAAGGTGGGGCATACACCATTGAATGGACCGAGGGAGAAAGACGCTAAGCAGTGCTATTGAATGAGACGATCTACTCTACGTTATTTCAGTGATTCTTCGCTTAATGAGTACTTGATTCTATCCGCAGTGAGACTTTGTTCCTACTCTCCTTCTATATAGATGTTGGTAAACCTTCTTGTTCTATTTTACAAGTAGGACTTGGCGAACAAAAAGAAGGAGAGAGTTTGCTTTCTATCTTTTACTGAGATAGCTTTCTCTATACTCGCTACCCTATTGTTCTGGTGAAGAAGGGTGTTGGTAAACGCGAGGTATTCGGCAAGGAGATCCTATATACCTGCACTTTGATTTTCATTGAAATAAGCATTTCCTCTATTTTTGGACACCGGATATAGGAATGTCTTCTTAAGGAAGCTGTTTGTTTTCTCGCAGGTGCGCTAAAGCACATCCGTTTTCTCGCAGAGACAGAAACATAGGCATCCAGCCAGCCGAGATCTCCTTGATCCAATCCTGCATTTGCAACTGCATGCGGCCCAACGCACGTTGAAGGCCATCAAGCCCTCCGCCCCGACTCCCGGCAACCAGCATAACCACTCCTCTACGCTTCAGTGCCCAGTCCACTTGCATTGGACCAGTGGCTTACAAGATGAAGGAAAGAACTGGCTAGAAAGAACGGCTCACAAGGCCTAAGGAATTGAAACCACCCGCACAACCAAGGGAGACCCTCTACTGTACGCAATTCTTGATTGAAATCTAAGACTCCGCTCAGACTATCTATTGGCTTCTCGCTTTTCAAAGCGCTTTTTCCGTTGATAGTTTGTTCCCAGAAGTTTTGAATCGATGGAAAGAAGAGCACTCAACCACAGCCAGTCAGAAGATTTCTCATTTCTTTTTGATTTCCCATCTGAATCAGTCAATCAAGGCATCCGATCGTTCGGGCAAGGGAAAGTCCTTGACTTGGATACGGTCTGTCAATTACTTGCATTCTCTTTCCTTCGCGTTGCTTGCTTGGATTGCCCATTGTGCTAAGCTTGTGCCTTTTGGATTCGTGGACAGCACGACCAGTTAGAAGCCAGGATCCCTTTGACTGGTGTGTGCCGAGCCAACTGATACTGATACGGTGCCATTTCATTTTACTACGTCCTATTTTTCTCTCGTCCTTCGCCCGCTATCCATCCTAACTGCTCTTACCGCTTCTTCTTCTTATTCACTGGCTTCTTCTTATCTGCTTTCTTCTTCTTTGTCTGATGAGATTCTCTCTTCTTATAATCTTTGATCTTCTTATCATCATCAGATTTATGATCTTTTAGATTGCAATTTTTCGTTAGATTATTCATTTTGCCTAATATGCCGGTTATGACTTTATGGGCAGTAGGATGGATACTATCAATAGAATCCTCTCCTATATGAGGAGGTTTAGTTCCTATCCACGTTCCATCCTCATCGTATACTAATTCTCGCTTCGTACTATTTCCTATCCCAACTACGTACGTATTGATTTTTTTCTCTACACATAAATTTGTAAAATCACGATGAAAGTCAGCTGAACATGAAAATTGCTGTTTTAATGTTGGGTCTGCTAGCTGGTTTATGTAATAATCTTTAGTGATTACCTTTCTAACCGGTCCTTTATGCTTCATGATTATTTCTTCCTTATCTTCATGTAATGCATGTATGCAGTATGACTTGGGAGCCAAAAAGATTCCCTCTTTTACATAGTGCTCCTTCTTAAACTTTCCTATTTCGCTAGGTGATACCATTTCTTCTGGAAGTTCGTTCTGAACAACAATAGAGTCCGTGTCCGTATAATAGCAATCATCCCTTTTAATAAAAGGGTATAACACTATCCTGGCATAGGCAGCAATAGCAGCTGAGAGCTGAACTGCTGTATTAGCTGGCTGCTTTGTTGTCTCCTCCATTTCCTTAAACAAATCATCACTCACTTTGTTTTTATAGGTTACTAGGTACAGATCATCATCTAGATGAGTTGAATCAATAAATCCATCCTGAGAAAGGGCCATTTCCCTCCGTCTTCCTTTGGGCAACGAAGAGTGCATTCTCCATCCAGTATTTGTTTGATGGTTCTCTATGCTTTCTTTCGACTGGAAAGCTAAGCTATTCTCAGTGCTCTTACTTCAAGGATAAAACAAACTATCTATTATAAAAATCCTTATCACTACAAGCTCCAATACCACGGGGTAGCGACAGAAATGTGAATTAGTACCCGTATCTGCTGATACCTGAATTGCTTCCACTTTAGAATCAGCTAGGCGAGAGCCCTGTTGTCCTACTGAAATGGATTCTAATAAATTCACAAGCACACGGATAATGAATGGAAGCAGATAGAACCTATTCAATCAAAAAACGTATTCTAACGCCTGTATTTAGATAAGAAAAGCGAGGTTTCAATGGCTTGGAAGGGAATCTATCATCTGTCGGTCTAACGGGGGTTATAAGATGGATAATCTCACCAATGCTCTCTGACACAGCATACCTGCTATCCAAAGACCCCACCTATAATGTCAAGATAGCTCTGTCAACCAACGTTGTTTTATAGATCCAACCTTACCAGATGGTGTTTCTCTTATCTTCTCCTGAATGGGTTACTTAACCCTAGCTATACAGGTGGGGCACAAGAGACGGTACCAAGAGCTGGAGAAGCACCTGGCCCTGTACCTGTGCTGATTGAGTTCGAGAGCACCGGTATTTATTGCATTAGGACAGGTCTTGCATTGCTAGAGCTTTTAGGAAGACGAGTAGCTCTCGAGTACGTTTCTGTTTCAGCCACTCCAAATGAGCGCGTTTCACCATGCTCCACCAACTGTTCCAAACTGGCATCCTTTCCTAAACTCAATGAACTAATTGAGAATTCTTCCCTGCCTGGGTGTGCCCTTAATGAATTGATCCGTTGGCGGCTATAGCGAGATCTGGGTCAGAGTCTATCTCCCCATCCCTCCGGCGAGGTAGCAATGAGCTATCAAACGCCAATAGAGGACAGATCCTGTTGTCCGTTTGTTTCAGCACCACAATCTTTGTTCGTTCCTACAGCATCTAAATCAGCACTGGGAGCGGTTCCAGATGCACTTTCAGGTGAAGTCACATCAGACGTTTTCGAGGATGTTCTTGCACATTGCTGGGGTATCGAAACCCGTGAAACCGGGGCTACTGCCATTACAATCTGATCGAAGGGATGGCATTAGGTAGACAACAACCTCTCTTGAGCGCCGCCTTGATGGCTTTGTGAATGAAATTCGAGTAGATGTTGTTTCATCCCGCGTATGTCTAGAATCTTGTTAGGATTCGTCTATTCCAGGTCAGGAAAGAGCTTCTGTAAACTATCGTGATAAGCATAGCCTTCGCCCCGCAGAGTGCTATATCAATGGTTCACCAGGCTCAATTCATTAATGGCTTAGGGCCGGTCTTCAGTAAGTCAATCACCATCGGGTGGAGGGGAAAGCCCTACGTCAAGGTCAATGGATTCACCTACCCCAGTCTCAGAACTTTCTAGACTTTCTTACCTGTGTTCTTCTCAACTAAGAGAAGGGCGTGCATCTACAGCAGTGGTATTATCTTCCTTTTTCTTTTTGCATCTTTGAATCCTGGTGTGTTGGTTAGTACCGAAGCCTCTTGGCTAGTACAGAGTTGTGGTTTGATATAGCTACTAGAGAACCTGGAGGCACTCTCTGAAAATAAGTATTCTTCATATGACATGTGAATAGACAACTCCTGGTATGCTCATTTCATTCCTCTTGGACCTAGATCTTCACTTTCAAAAGTGCAGAATTGATGTATCAAAGGCATTTCAAAGGAACAGAGGGTCCATCTTTGAAGTGAGAGACAATTGGTTTCAACTGTGTCGTAGGGGTTGTATTCTTAGACCTGCCAGGCGGGAGGAACCACCGTCCTGGGTATTGAGCATGTGAATCATGTTATTTTGTAGGAATAGAGATTCTCAGCCATCATATCTTGTTCACCCTTGGCCATGTCTCCTTCCGAGAATGAGTTGGTTTGGGGAGATCATTAGGTTACTGAGATCGAAGTAGTGAGGCTGCTTGAGTGCCATCGAAACCCATTTGAAATTGCAATGACATATTGAAGTAGTAGTTCGTTCAGCACCCGATTAGGTATCTGGAAATAGTTCCTTAGCTCTTTTCTAGTTCGTTAATGACCTCAGCGGTTGAAATGGAATTGGATCCCGGCTTGTTAGTTAATAGAATCTAAATGAGATTGAATGGAAATGTTGGTAAACCGAGGGGTGCATCATACTTTTCAATAGATGTTGGGGTTCCTAAACCATAAGGATACTCTTTTCATAGAACAAGGCCTGCCAATCGATCTCCTAGGCTATAATCCAAGGGATAGCTTAACATGCATCTCCTAGATGGAAGTGTGCGACAATAACTTTGAGCTCCTGTAGTCTTTGATCCTTGATCTGAAGAGGTAGGCAGCTATGATAAAGAAGCCAAGGGATGAAGTGATTGTGGTTGGCGTGCCACATGGAAACTAGATAGGTGGAAGCTATTTTAGACGACCTTGCGGGTCATCCTAACATTGAAATGAAGCTATTCGAGCAGACAGTGAATAAAGCTATGAATGGGGGTAGCTTTACGAGGCATAATGCCGGTGTGCACTTTTCTTTTCTCAAACTGTGGTTGATCCTCTCTAAATCAGAGGTCAACATTTCTTTGCAATGAACGTTTATTAGGTCTGGAAAACCTTGTTAGGTGCACTCGTAGGTGAGCTCAAAGCGAGGATTCATGCGTTCTTTCTTCTCAAGAAGACGGAATGATTGCTCGGTATGATATAGATTCTTAGCCAGGGGTTTGGTAGCTTATGCCCCCTAGTTTGCAACGTAGAGCAGAAATGGTTGAAACGGCTCCCATTGTGTGTGGGAATTCTTTCAAATGTGCATGGCCTCTCATATCTTGAATCGCTCATCGGATTGTTCGGGAGCTATTGACTTGGTCATCATTTGATTCCACTTCCCCGCCTTTAGTTGGAAGGTTCCATTTGTCATAAATTACTTGTCAAAGATGGGATATCTTGGCTGCCGTGAATGATACTGAGCTACCGGATCTCGGGACCATGGTGAATTATCTACCATGCAATGGGGTCTGCTTTGTAAAACAAGTAAAGTGCACGAAGACGTGTCAAAGGGAAGGAATAGAACTTGTTTGGCTGTTCGACCCGCGTCGGTTGTTGATATTGGATGAGATAGCTCGAGAAGGGAACAAAGAATTCCAACTGGCTGTGGCGAGCGCTCTCCTACTGTTAGTGGCTTAGCTTCGGGGCTCGACTCCTCGATGGAATAAAGATAGAGCTATTAACCCATACGCCCTCTTGTTTAAGGTTTCATAGTTTAGGCAACTACAATTCTTGTTTGTATTAGAATGCATAGTTGTTTGAAACTAAAGGAAAGGAATGCTGATTCGAATAGGGATAGGTGATATCTTTGATAGGTCCCCGGTTGTTAGATTGAGGGAAAACCTAGTGTTAGATTAAGGATTCCCCTGATCAAAAGCGGATTTCGTTGAGAAGATGTCATGGTTGTCGGGGATCCAAAGTAGTTTCTCTTTCTCACCAGCAAAGCATAGAATATGGAACAAAGAAATGGTGTATAATACCCGTATTCCAATAATAAATCACTTAATCTGCTGCCCATGTTGAAAAACCTCTTACTTGTACGAGCTATGGTACTGGCGTACCTCTCAAGTTGTGCCCCGAGGCCAGTTCATCATCTTGATCTTTTGGTTAGTACGAACGATGAAGCAGCAGATACCGGGGTTCTTGCTTGCCTTGTCTCTGACTGCGACTTGCCTAGGTATCCACCTTAGGCGCCGCTCTCTTGTTTCACTCACAATTCCGTAGTTGACTGAGCAATTTCGTCATTTCCAAAAGTGCACTTCGTTTTTCACTGGCTCGGGCGTACCCCGACCGAAGGGAGTGAAATCGGTGCCTTTTCTTTCCCATGCAAATTCATATGGCACTTCCCACAAGCAAGGGATGAGCAGGAGAAGGAAAGATTTTTGAATATCTATTGCTTCGAGACTCCACTCACCATGTCAGTAAACCTTATAACAGTTATGGCAGGCAGGAGGTGATAAGAAAGTAATTGTAAACAGCCATCCAATTGATAATATTTCCTACGGAAAGATCTGGGCTTGCATACGTTTTCGAGTAACCCAGAATGAATGCATTCTTCTTTACTACCATTATAACCATCGGTAAGCCGATCTATCGTCAAGGGTCCCTATCGCCAATTCTCGCCATTAGAAATAGGCCTTAGAATCGCATCCTTTTTTCTCTTAGTAGAAGTCCCATATCTGTCTCATCGATCTGGATATAACGCATTGCTCGAGCAAAACATCTTCCTTTTGCGGAAGGATCGGCAGGTATGAGGGACACATATTTGAAGCCCTCGGACACAGGCTCATTAGGAAAGAATTGACACTTTTGGCCTTCATCGTCAGGCCTAGGCCTTAGGTTTACCTTGCTCTAGCGCAGTCATATCCAAATTCAAGATCAATCGGAGAAGCTGGCCCTTCGCCTCGAGGAAATCCCTCTGGAGATTCAACATACCCGGAACTGGCAGATACTAAAGACTAAAGTCAATGGCATTCGGTTGGATAATCTACTTCGACTTCGCTATGAGGCTTTTATTCTGAGTATAGAAACGGCATCGGCATAGGAAATCGTACATCAACACCTCAAACGGAGGTTATAGAAGAGCTACCCACTGGCATACTCCCTTTTCGCCAAGGAGTTCAGCTTGCACAGAGCTAGAGGAGAGAAACGTCCAACGCTGGCAAGTCATCACTTTCGTCTTCTTTAGTGCGCTCTAGCCCAAAGACTTCTGCTTATCCATATTCATGGAATTGTTCTTCGCGGAGTTCAGAAATATCAGGATACCGAGGGCTTCCTTCTCTACGAGCTGTTTACCCATTTCAACCAAAATGAGACATAAAAAAAAGGTATCCACGGTCTCCCGCCGCTTGCATATGCCCCTTCTTTGGAAGTTGCTGGCCCTGGTCCAAAGGATAAAGTGAAAGTGGAGGGTGAATCACCAGAAGCTGGATAGAAGTTCCCCAACTGAGGCGCATTGACCACTACGTCTCCTATTCGAGATAGGCTGCTCACTTCGGTTGATCATCAACAACTTCAAAAGTACGAGATCTTTAGAACGTCGAGCTTCTCCACCAGAGATCTATGGAGATATGATACCTCATGCCTTTCAACGGCTAAAATCATCTTCCCTTTATTAATGACCAAGGGTATCCATATGTAGATAGAAGAGGGGATATAGTCGTTCAAAGCTAAGGTGAGTCTGTTCCAGCTAATTCCTCAGATTCCACTTTCCTGTCTGTCCATGTAAAAAGGAGTCCAGCCCACAAGGAGAGGGAATCCACAAAAATATCTGTTTTAGATGCTTTCTACTATGTTTCAAGTGATCAAAGAATAGTATAGTATCTTTAGACAGAACTGAAATAGCAGATGCAGATTCGAATGTTAAGGTTATTAAAGCTTAAAAGAAAAAGCAGTCATAGGTTAGGTGACTAAGAAAAGAATGTGGAAAGGGTCACGGATAGGATTGGTATATTAGTTTCAGCTATAACAGAGATTTCTCAGCATGTTTCTATCTGGTTGGTATCCGCTGGTACCATTCATTGTGAGTGCTTTTAGGGGTTGCTCAACTCTCGGCTATTTTCACCATCTAGATGATTGCATCTTCCCGTTCTCACAATTTCTCAAAGGTTATTGTATTGATACTATGGAATTTGTAGTTAAAAAACAATAGGGTTCAATTCGATTCATTTTGGAAACTCTAGCGGGGCCATCCCCAATTCCTCTCAGCTGTCATAATTGAATAAAAGGGATCGTATAGCTTTCCAATCCAGCAACATACATCTATCACCTAGGCATAACTGCCAACATCAGTATGCAGAAAGAATCTGTTTAGAACGGTTTAGAGTCGGAAGCAAGGCAAGTCACAGGCCAGCTTTCCTGCTTAAAGCAAACTGTCTGGAAAAGGAAACATTTGTGGCACCTAAATTGGTGAAAGCAAA